>JAZKJV010008912.1:0-224553 GCA_037367405.1 Ottelia alismoides | reverse complement strand
TCCGAGCACGCCGACAGTCGGACTGTCTGTCGATTCTTACGAGATCACATCATAGCACGGTTCGGGATTCCCAAGATCCTCATATCTGACGGGGGCAGTCATTTCATAAACAGAGAGGTGAAGAAGCTGACCCAAGAATTCTGCATTGAGCATCGTGTTGCTTCACCCTACCACCCGTAGTCCAATGGCTTAGCTGAATGTACCAACAGGGAGATCAAGACAATTCTACAGAAACTTGTGCGTCCAGATCGCAAGAACTGGTCTCAGCTGCTTGATTCCGTTCTTTGGGCTTACAGAACAGCGTACAAGTCACCCTTGGGAATGTCTCCCTACCGCCTGGTGTATGGCAAGCCATGCCACTTGCCCGTGGAACTTATTCATAAATCTTTATGGGCTATTAACATCTATAATTTGGACTCCAAGCAAGCAGGACAGAACAGGAAATTGGATCTGAACAGATTACTGGAATTCAGAGATTATGCATATGACAACAGCCTGATGTACCAAGGAAAAGGTCAAAACATGGCATGACAAACACATCCGCCACAAGTCCTTTGATCCAGGTCAGAAGGTATGGTTGTTCGATGCGAAATTAAAGATCTTTCCAGGCAAATTGAAGAGCAAATGGACGGGGCCGTTTGTAGTTAGGCAGGTGCGTGACAACGGAAGTGTATTGATATCCAATCTGTCAGCTGACGCACAGCCTTTTGTAGTCAATGGGCAGCTTCTGAAGCCATACCTCGAACATGACACATTCATGGCCGTCGTCGACTCAATTCAAGTAATCTATGAGGATGAGCTGAACATCTCGAAGGAGGCAGAGGAAGGCAAAGCACATCAAACATTTTTGAATGATTTTTCCTTTCCGTCTTTTCTTCTTTTCTTCTTTTCAAGTTCTTTTATCTTATTCTACCAAATTGATGCCAGCCCTTTCATCAAGGCTACACTTAGGATGTACTGTATCCTAAGTGTAGGGGGATGTGCATCCCGAGTTGTTCATACCCGATCTCATCTCTTTCTTCTTTTCTTCTTTTCTTCTTTTCTTTTTATATCTTCTGTATCTATCAAAAAGGTACCGCCCTTTGTCGACAGTCTTCTATACTGAGGACGTACTTTGTCCTAAGTATAGGGGGGTGTGCACCCCGAGTTTTCTATTCTCTTCGATCCTCTCCATTGTCTCCTCTTCTTGTCTATACTTAGGGATATCTTACCCTAAGTATAGGGGGAGACAACCCGAGTACGATCTGTTCATTCCCACCCTGACCCTCCCTGCTTTGTGTACAGACTACTATACTTAGGATTGTTTGATCCTAAGTATAGGGGGGACGGTCAACTTCTCATTGATTCATTCATTTATTCTTCAGGCTTTCCTATACTCAGTACGAGTTATGTCTTCTCTTTTCTCTCTGATCTATGAGGACATAGCTCAAGCTAAGTATAGGGGGGGTCGTATATACTGCGTATATACTTTAGCCATAACTCGTACTTTCGTATTTTCTTAATAAATATGGCTAAAAATTCTTCAAAATTCATTAAAAATTCATTAATAAAAAGATGTGGTTATTCCTCAAATTCTTTTGTAACTACTGATTAATAAATCAGGTGAAAATGTTTTTTGCAAATGTTTGAGAAATAGTTTGAAAAACTTTGTGAACATCTATTGAAACTATTTTGAAAATATTTTGTTTCGTGTTTTCAACCTGTGTAAAATGTGTGGTTTGTAAAATTTCTTTTCTTTGTGTGAAATAAAATGTTTGAAAAATGATTTGCAAATGATTTGAAAATTGGTTGCAAAAATGATTTGAAAAACCTATATATACTGTTTTGAAAACCTTTGCAAAATGATTTTCAAATGTGTGTAAAATGTTTGTAAAAACTATTTTGGACTATAGTTTTCAAAAATTGTGTGTAAAATTGTTTTCAAATAAGTTTGAGGAATATTCACAGCACACCAAAATCCACTATATATATATATATATCTATATGTATAAAATTGATCACTTACCCTTGTAAATTCTTAAAATCCACTTCTTGTATATATATATGAAGCACTCCCGTGTACATATTTTAACCTAGTTTTCAGCCAAAATCTTTTTGTTTTCAAAAATTCCCAAAAACATTTGCAAAATTAAAATCCAAAAACATTTGAAAAATCTATCTGAAAAATACAAAAAAATTGCATCTGCACATGCATGCATCATATTTTCAAAAACCCATAAAAAGTTCAAAATCTTGAAAATTGCATCACAAAAATATTTTCTGCATTGCATTGCATAGCATTCGCATTTTTCGGATTGAGTTTGATAGTTGAACGAGTCTAAATAAAATCCGGAGATTGGAGCTTGATTGGACCTTATAATCTACCTAATAACAGGAACCTTATAGGAACTGGGTTTGAGGTACTTCAGGTCTAGTTGACTTAATTCTTTGAGGATCACGAGACTTGGTTCAATGGATTCTTGACCGCCTAGTAGAGTATTTCGGAGCACACGTACGACTCTTGTTGATAATGACCTAACTTGGACACCTGCACCTTTCACATGGCTCTACTCAGTTGGAGTGGTGAGGGGATTGGATTTGCCGGTATGAGACGCACACAAGTGGAAACATTTGTCCTCCTCTAGGGAGGGAAGTGCACCCCAACCCGTCCAGTGATTAGGAAGTCTAAAGACAGGAGGTTGTGGGTTGCGATAAAGCTTCAAAAGAGGGATAGTCTACTGGCTCAAGAGGAAAAACTCCTTATGTAAATGCTGCTGTATATAGTATTCAAAAAAAAAAGAGAGAGAAATGTTCAGGCATGTACAAAAATAAAAAGCTGCAAGTATGTACAAAGTCAATAAGCAAGCTTGAGTTCCAAAGTCATATCATGTGAGCCTGCAGCAGGATGACTTGACTACACTGGTCTTGCATCCAAGGATAGGTAGTTACACTGGCTACCGTCCATTCTTCTCTTCGCCCCCTCCTCTTGAGCTGGTTGCCACTTGAACTTAGAAGGGAATACCCCGCTCCTCGAGGATGGAGTTGCTGGATTGGGGAATCATTGGGTTGTCGTACTGGAGAAGTCAGTTTCTTTGTCATTCTAGTTGGGGAGAGCCACCATCACTTACACTGTACAAGTCAGATTCATAGTCGTAAGAGTTTGCGTATGAGTTGAAGTATTTCTGAACTGGCTATTGAGGAGACTTGGACAGAGTTTTGGGATTCTCAAGGGCTGTTGGATTTCAAACACGGTTTTCACTAAGGTTCCGCCGCACTAAAATTCCAAAGGTCCTACTTAAGCTCCAAACTTTGATTTTGTGAAGACAAGTTTGATAATTACACTTAATCCACCTTCTTCTTTTTCTTTTCTTTGTTTTTCTTTTTGCACTTATTGCATAAGTGTTTGCTAGGGACTAGCAAAGGTAAAGTATAGGGGGATGATGAATCCACATTTCATCATCTTTATTCTATCATTTTCGCACCAAAAACCCTAGCAAATGCCTGTAAATAGCATTAAAATCATCATCTTAGCATTCATGCATGTGCATCTAAACAGTGTGTAAATTACTGTAATTAAGGCCAAAATTATAGAATAAATAAAGAAAAGAAAAAGAATAAAATATTGTAAATATTTTATGACCCGAAACCCCGAGACCTAGGCATCTCGATGAATAGGTCGACAAGGAATAAAGTAGGGGGAGATAAGGGCCAAAACACAGATAAAATACCTATACATTTTATTCATTCTTTATTCATTTTGGGACCTATTTTTGGTTCCACTTTTTATTCATCAAATAAAGAAACTTTGTACACGAAAGTTGTAGATAATTTTATAAAGAAAAATACAAAATTGATTTCATTAAAAAATAATGTACAGATAAAAAGTTATGGTCTGAATAAAATTCCAGAATGCCAACTTCCCAGACCTGTATCTCACAAACGACAACTCCAAATGCAGCGTACTCACCTTTAATTGTATATAGAAGAAAATAATCTATCCATTGGTGGTGGTTTCGCATTTGGCGGAGCTACGGTTTGAAAGTTGAGTTTTGGACCCTCATTGTACCTTGTACATATTAAAATATTCAATTTATTATTTATTTATTATTTTTATAATTTTATATTTTTATAATGTTATAAATAATACTTATAATAATTATGTGCATTAAAATCAGAATAAAAACATAAATAAAATACAAATAAAAATACTTGTATATATTATAATACATAGGTATACTACATGTAGCTATACCTATACAAATAACACTTTCATTTTATTAAGTGTATAAAATATATCAGAAAATCAAAATAAAAATATATTTGTGTATATAAAAGTATTTTATAATTTTAGAAAATAAAAACCAAAATAAAATAAATTAAAAATACCTAAATAAAAATAGAATACTTAAATACATAGATATAGATACCTATAAGGGTATAAGTACAAACTTGTAAAAATATAGCTCATAAAAATAAACAAAAATCACCATAAAATACTTCATAAAATTACAAACATTTTTTATTTTATACTCAAAATTTAATTAATTCGTCTGCTATTTTTAATTCATTTTATAAGGGTTTTTAGCCAAGGAATTTTCTGGTTGGTCCACGTGGACCAACCAGAACGCTCCATTGGTTGACCTCGGTCAACTCCCTGACCGAGGTCTGTCCCTTGTCAGAGTCGGGTTTGACCCTGTGTTCACTCCTTTTTCGTGGGAACCTCGATCACCATTTGGTGATGGTTCCTTCTTGGAATCTTTTCCTCGGTCAATGGTGATTCACGCCCAAGTGATTCCTTGGGCTGTGGATCACTGACCGAGGCTCTGAAGCCTCGTCTTCCTCGCCTCGCCGTCAACTCCTCAAATAGGACCCCCCGACTTCAATTTGATTTTGATCCTTCTTCCGCCAAATCCACCCAAAAACCTCCAGCCCATTGTGCTCCTGGTGACAGCAGGAGTCGATTTGAGCCTGGGTTTGCGTCATCTGGCGTCGCATCGAAGTCGATCCGACCCTCGCCGGAGTTCCGCCGAGCTTCACCGCCCGACGTCTCTGGTGAGTCTTCCTTCCCCTTCTCTTCGTTTTCTTGTAGCTGTAGCGTAGATTAGAGTAGACCTATAGCAGTTTTTTGCTTCGATCACCCAATCGCCGTGAATCCTCGATTAAAGTCCACGGCGGAGCATAGCTCCGCCTCCATTTTCCGGCCACCTACCTCCGTCACAGCCGCTCCGACCACCTCCATCTTCTCCCTCGTCGCTCTGTCGCTCCGCTCCACCCCTCCATTCACCTCGATCTCGCCCAGATCGAGTTATCAGAACTCCCCTCTCCGCCGTTCGCCGGAGTTCATCATCCGAGCCATCTTTCACCTCCTTCGCGCCATCAGAAGGCACCTGCGGCTTCGCCTGGATTTTGCGCAACTAACCACGCAGGTCCGAGCCAAGGAGAAGGCTCCATCGACCCTCGAAGACTTCAGGAGCAGCTCCCCAGGCCACCTCCGCCGCCCGGCCGCTTCAAGCCATCTCAGGCTCGCCTGAGACCTCCTACCGACGCGGACGTGCCCCAGGATCGTTTTGCCCCTGATCCTGGGGTCGGAGAGGCCGTGTGTCGGCCGTATTCGCCAGCCGAAGTTCGCCGGGGAAGGTGTTCTTTGTGACCCTTCCCCTGCCGTTGGATCAGAGGCCCGCTCCTGACGCGTCATCAGCCGTCCGATCTCCTGCGCCTCCCCGCCGTCCGATCAAGCCTTGAAGATCTAATCCCAGCCGTCCGCGACGAAGGGGTGTGCACCGTCGGATGGGCGCCACGTGGACAAGTGACTCGCCATCGACCGCTGGATCAAGCCCCGTGGGTATTTTGCACTTTTAACCCACGCTTTTTGCATTTACTTTTTAGTCCACTAACTTTTATTTGTAGTTTAAAAAGTATTGTAATATTTGCACGCAGACCCTCACATTATCACTATTTGCACTCCAGTCCACGCCACGTCACCTCACGTGACGTTGGCGTGTGACTTTTGGGTATTTTGCAAGATAGGCCCAGGATTTTTATGTATTTGCAATTTCGTCCCTGTGCGTAGGATATATAATATGTTTTTGGAAATATTGCATGTATGCCCAGCCGGTTTTCTTTAATTGCATTTATGCCTCTGTGAATAGTGTGTAACGTGAGTTGCGCGTGATTTCTTGGTGAAAATTGCATGTACGCCCCTGGATGTTTGATATATTGCACATATACCCCTGCCAGGCTTATTTATTAATTGGATGCTTGTGGTATTTATTTGAAAGATCATTTTAAGCCCAAAAATTCCACAAAAATAGGGTTAAGCTCCTGGTAACTTGTGCTTTAACGCTATCATTTTAGTTTTTGATTTTATTTTATTTTTATATTTATTAAAAATCGAAAACATCTATTTTCAGCACTGTTTGCATTAGAAAATCACTAAAAAATATAAAAACACTCCAGAAAAATTCCAAAAAAATATATTTTGTGTCTTTTAGTTTGCTTTAACTCCCAGCCAAAAATCATTAAAAAATACAAAACCAAACTCCTAAAAATTGCAAAACTCTAAAAACCTTCATAAAAATTTATAAAATTCATAAAAACTCCAAAAATAGTGTTTTCTTTTCCTAAATTTTCTCTGTTTTATTATCTCTAAGTGAAAATTAATTTGGAGAATTTTTGTTACTGATTGCTATTTTATTTCTCCACTTTAAGTTTCAGCCTTACATTTTATTCACTGTTTTCTTTATTTTGATAATTAAAAATACCAAAAACATTCTAAAAATTACCCAAAAATCACAAAAACAGTAAAAAATCCTAAAAATATCAAAAACATCTTATTTCTGAATTTTTGGTTATTTTTGCACCTTTTTATAATTACTTTAGTTTGTCTTTTATTACATTGCTTTTATATTCCAATATTGAAAAAAAATAAAAAAAATATAAAATATAAAAAGAAAATATAAAATTAGTAAATTAAAAACCAAAATACAAAAATATAAAATCAAAAATTAAAAAAATTTATTATAAAACCAAAAACCCACAAAAATTCTAGATTGGTTAAGTAGCTTGTTGGACCTAGGTCGGATTTTTATCTGCGCTCTACACCTTTGCTTCTTGTGTTCGACCCCTACTTGCTTGCCATTGTACATCTTTAGTAGGGTATAATAAATTTTAATCCTTGCTATTCATTCTCTGATTGATTGTGTGGGTTAATTGTTGAAGACCGAGGAAGTTTGAGCAGTCGCATCAGCGACAGTGAGTCTGACTTGTCAGACCGCTATTTAGCGGCTCTCGCATTCTCGCTTTTCAGACATGCAATCCAACGACGAGTCATTAGGCAACAAATATTATTGTAAATATCATTCACTGATCTGAAATGAAGAATAATTAATTAGCATAATAGGTCTGTTAGTACAATTACAGTTATGTACCATGTCCATCTTAGTGATCATTCAGTTGTTGATTCAATTGTTGAATCATAGAGGCTGGTGCTTGGATGAATATCTAAAGAGTTAGATTGAGGACTCATCAAGCACCGCCAAATGATTATTAAGAGATGATCTCCAACCTGAGTAGGAGATGACAATCCTTTCTCTCATGAGCTGATATCTAACCGACCTCTTAAAGCAGGTCCTTTGCATAAGAATAGAGATTCAGAGGTGTTAGATAAGTTAAGTTAAATAGTTGACCTAACGAGATCTAGATAAACCAAGACATATGTCGTATGCTGTCACGATATAGGCACGCATCCTCTGACCTAATACAGATGTGTTACTATATGTTTGAGTATGTACATCTGGCAGACTGATAAGTTGGTGATCTAATCAAGGTCTATACACCGACGAGATGGTGTGCATACAAGGGCATATGAGTAATACGATCACTCAACGGGATCATACAAGTTCATTATTGAACCGGAAGACATGAGCTCACTCATGAGATATTGTGGATCAAATTCCGTGAACGGTCATCTCGCTTTGGAAGTTCGACTGAATTTGTAGGTTTGATATATGCTTTTAGAAAGTATATGATCAATATCTAGGTATGATATATGCTTTTGAAAAGTATATGATCAATACCAACTCCTAATGATCAAATGAGAAACTTAATGATAAAACCCTGAAGAAGACAATCTAAATAAATCTAAAACTTCGAGTTTGTTCTAGATCTTCCGGTATGCATGATGTACATGTATTAGGAATAACTGAGGGTGATGTGATCATAAATGATTATATAACCATGATGCTTCCATTCCAAGGGAGTGATGAAACATGTCTGGATTTTAGTGACTCCTCTTACAAGAGAAGTGATCTAATCTTGGTCCACATATTGGACAACACTATCCATATTATTTGTATATATTATAAATATGGTTTATAATATATTAGAGAGAGCTTAGTGTAAACAGTATCTTCGAATTAATTGTTGGTGTGAATTGGATTCACATAGGAAATTAATTGAAAATACAATTTACATTTTAGTTTGGATTGTGAATATGAATCACAATTATTTAATGGTATGACTGCAATATTGTAATTATTTTTGTGAATTAATTTACAACAAAAGTTGTTGTAAATATGTATGAAGGATTGGAGGAGCTAACACCATCCATTTAATGGATGGTGGACGGCCACCCTTTGACTTGGTCACATGGGTTGCCGTCCCCCCCCCCTCATTTTAGGAGGGTGGGTGGCTTCGCTCCTAATCCTTCTGTGCTAATTAATTTAGTTCAAATTTAAATTATATTGATTATTCAATATATTTAATTTAATCTACATTAATTATTGTTGTATTTTTTACAACAAAATCATGTCCATTGAATACAAACACAAATCAATCTCAACCATTGATTTTATGTTTTACATGGATTGGAATCCATGGATTCCCAAAGTACTATAAAAGCAACCCTAGCTCTTCAAGGACGCACATAATTCCCAGAAGAATTAAACTCTCTCCATCTCTCTCTATACACGCCCCCTCTCTTCCTCCTTAGAGTGGTCGTCCACCCTATATCCTAGAGAGAGTCGTAGTCATCGTGATGTCGTTGTGTTCTCGGATTGACTACTCGTGGATCTTCATCTTCTTCGGTGTGCTTGTCTCTTGAAGAATACATCTGATCTCGTGAGACGAGATCAGGAGATTTGTCTCTTGGATCATCAACATGGATTGCGAGGAGCACACATTTCATCAATGTGCTTGTAAGCATCTCCTATGTTGGATCAGACTTGAGACATGAGATCTCTTCGTTTAGAGACTCGATCGCAACCACACTTCAAGAGGTAAACCTAATACTTGATTGTGGTTTAGATGAAACTATCCTAGAAGTGTTCTTGGATCATGTAGTTTCATCGTTCAATTTTTATAAAATCTGTTGTGCCGAACAACTAGTGCGACTGGTCGCTCTGGTCTCATATGATGCGATCTTCACGCTTCCATAATGCACTTAAGGTTCTTCCCATAACCTTCAGGCACCACATCATCGCCATTGGTGACCTCCCAGTTGTCATGTCCCTGAAGATAGGAGCCCATGCATGTCTTCCAACTTGTATAATTATGCTCGTTGAGCTTCTTGATGGGGTTGTTTGCACCAATGATATTTGCCATATCAATCAAATGATCCTCCCTAGCTTCATTGAAAAATTTGGTCCCTGACCAAATCGACCTCACACTATCTAACTGTATGCGGGTCCTTACTCCTCCTAGAAGATCTCAAGGAACGACTCAATATGCGGACACATAACTTCCCCTCACTATTTTGAACAGGCATGACTATACTTTCTTTGAGGACAAGCATGACTAAATTGTTTGGTGGACAGACACTACTCCTAAGAAGACCTAACCTTAGAAGCTGAAGGAAGGACCTGCTCTAATATCACTTGTAGAATATCCCCAAGCTATAATACCACTTGTAGAATATCCCAAGATCAACTACCACTTGTAAAATATCCCCAATCTCTAATACCACTTGTAGAATACTTGACTGAAATAAAGATGATGTATTATATATTGTAATTGAAAATACAATACAAATACATACATATAACAACCACTGAACTCATTAAGAAGACTAGTACTCACTTGACACAACAGCAAAACACTGAATGTTCTCTCTTTCTCACTTGTTTGGTGGATCTCCTTAATTCTTGATGTTTGTCCCTTGATTTGATGCCTCTCCTTGATGCCTCCATGTAATGGCTCCCAAGGCCTATTTATTCTAGTGCTTCATTAGCCTTGAAGAGTATGGAATTCTCTAGAATGTTGGAGTTGAATGCATCCAGGAATATTCTAGAGAATTGGAGTTAACTCATCTTAAGAAATCTCTAGATAATTGAAGCTTACGAAAACTCTAGAGAATAAGAGGTTCATCTTCTAAAGAAAAATCTAGAAACTTAGAGCAAATTCTTAATCAAGAAATTTCTAGAACTATAAGAAGTTGGTGGTGCCTTTTTATTTCAACATATTACGAGGACTTTGTGAAGATTTATACATAAAATCCATGAAATTAACATTGGTTTCGATCAAATTCATTTACATGTCGAGTCACGCAATTAAAAGATGAAAATGGAGAGCATTGATGAGTTTTTGATCGATACACAAGCAGGCGATATATAAGATTAATTAGTTAATGTATGGTAATTTATCTAAAAATTTTCTTAGAATTGTTCGGGAATTTTTACGAACTTTAAGGTATCTTCGTTGTACACCGAAATTTCGCAACATGAGTTGGACAAATGATATAGGATGGTTAAGATGAAGCCTTACGTTTAGTGACTTCTACTGCCAGATATCGTTCATACAATGGAGATGAGATCACATCGACAAATGATGTGATCGCCTTCACATACAACATGTCCTTGCTAGTGCAAATTATAACGATTACGATTATCGACGAGCATTCGACACGAGAAAATAGGAAAAATGCCTACTAGAGTCAGGAAAGAAGAAGAGTAAAAGACTAGAGTCACGTGAAGGAGGATAGAGCACTATTCTAGAACATCAGATCTAGAGCTAAAGTCAAGAATGCCATAACCTCGAATATACAGTCATTGATCCGAATGAAAATACATGATCATGGAGTTAAGAAGGTGGTCAATGGTAAAGATGGGAGGAGGGCACTGTGACATGGAGATGAGGGTAAGATGGCGTCCTCGTGGTGAGGGGGGAGTAAGGAAAAGAAGTAAAACAAATGAAACCACCAAGAACAAGTTTTTCTCAGTACTTTGTATCGACAAAACTTAAATAGAGGGATCGATTCTTAATTGTCTACAAAAATAAGTAGCTAAAATCAAACTCGAGACTTTAATATTATCTCACCGTATCAATAACTATATCTAAAGTTGGGTTCTTCTCCCCAATGTCAATATGTAGTATGCCCTCTCCCTTTCCCTCACCCCAAATAATTTGCCTCTATTGTCCCTTGTAGGAAGCTCATAATTTCGTATCATGGAAACGTGGAAGATAACAAACAAATTTGCAAACAAGTATTCATTGCATGAACTCTGATACAAGCATAACGAAAATTTTATGCAATGTGAAACCACATGATTAAGAAAATAATTTTCATAATCTTTTCTCATATTCACAAGAGTATTAGGGTTATTTTTGAAGTGTGAGTCTCTTCGAGAAGAGACCTTCTGAATTAAGTCAGATATGCAAATGCTTCTCTCACCGGTGTGATGATGATCTGTGTAGAATCCCACGAACATGGATGTCAACTTCTCTACAAAATTGTCCATGCAAAATAGAGATCAAGACAATCTCCATCTCCCGATGTTTTTGTACAAGATCACATCATTCTTTACGCATGAGAAGCGCCAGAAGATGACGACCTTCTCTTGCGATGGAGGAAGCCAACCAAGAGATGGAGAGAGGCAATATGGTGGATGACCAAGGGGATCTTGATATGGATGGCCAAGGCAAGCGTCTTGGTCTCTCTTTTCTCTCTTCTTAGTCGCTATCTCTAACTAATTGTTTCCTCATCTCTCTGCGTATTTTCTATAACTAGTATAGGGAAGGCCGTGCTTTCTTATGTAATCCCTCCTTTGCGGCTTTGCCCAACTGCATAGTCTTCTTTATGCCCACTCTTCCCCATCCACCATATACTCTCCCCATGTGTATAGGGATATATAAATAGAGTATCGTTTTAATAGATTTATGATTGAAATAAAAGCTTATACAAAATTTAAATAGGAGATAAAAAAATAATTTAATTTAACTAAAAGGATTTCCGTACAACTTAGCTATAAAATAGAATATTTCTTTTGTAAAGATAATTTTTTGAAAGATATATATTATAGATTTTATAAAATCAATCTAAAAAATTAAAAATTAAATTATAATAGATGGGCAATTGTAAGTATAAAGTTACAAGATTACTCCTATATTTTTTTAAAAAGTGTGACATACATGTATTGAATTTATTTTAAGTTTAAATATTTTTGTGTAATGAATATTGAAAAAAATTATTTTATATTTCACAAATGCAATATAAAAAATTATATGCATAAATCACTACAACAAAATTAATCTAAGGCGACAAATAATTAACATCTATTGCCATATTTTTCATATTTAAATATGTAACAACGAACATTGTTCGTTACTTAATTTCTCTGAATTCACAATGAATATTCTATTTTTTTGATATATTCTAACAATGAATTTTATAGCAATAGTTATCCTTAACCTTTTTCTACCATTGTTAAATTTATCAATGACTAATCAAAAACTTACTAAATAAGATATCAAATATGTCATCTTTATATGAATCTTTCGCAATGAATATGACATTCATTGCTAATTACAAGAATAAAAGATAATTTTAGAAAGAATAACATTCATTATTATATATTTAACATAAGAAGATATAAAATTGGATATTCAAATTATTCATTGGCATATACCAATTTTGTTATAGTGAATATTATTATAAGATAATATATAATTGATATGCAAATCATAATAGATTTATTAAAGTCATATTTGATATATATTAGTGCAGCAATAATAAAGGGATTTTTACCTGACAGACCCTATAAATTTGCCAATTACCTCCATGACCTTTGAAACAACCTAATTCCCCCCTCGACCTCGTAAACTTGCTAACTCTTACCTCATGAACCCTCTGGGTAATCTGTTTGAATCCCGTGGGGGTTCTTGGGGTAATTTACAGGGTCGATAGGGTAATTACATTGTGCAAAGGTCGTATAGGTAATTTAAAAAGTTTATAGGGTCTGTCAGGTAAAAATCCCATAAATAAAAGTTATATAAGTTAGACATTTAATAGAAAGGCAATTTTACATTTTCCATTCTCACTTTTCATCGTTTATAAGTAACTTATCTTAACTTTATTTCAACAAAAATATCAAAAAATAATGAATATATATTTTATTAGATATATTTTATGTGAACTATTTATCACTATTAGTAGTTTTGATATCTTTTTATGAATAAAAATATCAAAACTATTACCTTATTTTAACTATACTTCATTTTTGTATTTTTTTCATGATAATTTTTATAATATAAATTATAAAAAAGGCTCCAACTATATCTCTATTCCTCGTTGTAGGCATCGTTTTTTTAATTTAACAAATAAGGATCTGGACTTTCAACTTAAGGGTCTACCGTCGACATATAAGAATTGTTGAAGCTTATAGATGCATGTATTTAAGACAAAAATATAAGATCATGCTCCTCTTTTTACAATTGAAAAAATGACGTCCGTAATTCGAGGCCTAGTTGAGACCTTTTTGTGTAATTTGTCCTTTTTATATCATCTGATAATAGCGTGACATTTTAAAATTTATTTAGCCACGCCGCAAGCGCCGGTCTATTTGCTAGCGTATGGTGAGTAGTAAAGAATGGAAGAATGGAGCGTGTGAGAATCATGTGGAGTGTGTCAGAATCCATCAGAGATACCCAATAAAAAGTCGCACGCAACACATCCAGAGAAGTCGATATTTTTCTACAGGTGCGGTTTTGCAAATAACGCGTTGCCACGTGGCGACGATCTATTGGATTTTACGTTATCAAATCATGGCCATGGCACAGGTCGTCCATTCCCTTGCATAACTGGCGGGATTTTATCGCTTCAGCACAGGGATTTATACCCATGATCCCTGAACTCACGACCATTTATACTTAACCCCCTAAAGTCCTTGTAATTACAATACAGATCTGGAATTTTACTCTACTTAATATATATATGGAAAAAGGAGTATGCTCCTTGGGTGTAGCTAACTTACATGTTCCCACCCATTTTTTTCTGTATTTTTTTATTTTTCTGAAATGAAACCTATTGGAATTTAGATCACAATGCATCACCATGGCGTCATTAAAAATTCGACTTAATTCGAGACTTTTATCCCCTCCATCTAAACTGTCAAATTTTAATGGTCTTAGAATTGATGAAATTGACCCCCTTTAGATGGAGGGCATGGGAGTCTATCTTTCTGACGAAATCGAAATGACATGTTAGGTTGATATAGTGATGAATATACATATTTTCATTTTCTAAAGAAATAAAAAAATAGGGGAAAAATGGGGGTGGGAGTAACCAATGGCTACACCCAAGGTGTAGCCTCATTTAACCCATATATATATATATATATATATATATGAGGAAAGGGAGCCTACTTTGTGAAGTAGGTAACTTACCTACTTCACATTTCACTTTTTGCAAAAATTTTTATTTTTTTTCAAAAATACCACCGTGGATTTTCATGATTATATCCCTCTAATATGTCATTCAAATTTCATTAGAAACGGAGACTCCTACGGCCTTCATCCAGAACATGGAAAATACAGCAAATCTGTGACCGTTAAAAAATGACTGTATGGATGGAGGCCGTAGGAGTCTCTGTTTCTGACGAAATTTGAATGACATATTAGAGGGATATAATTATGAAAACCCATGGTGGCATTTTTGAAAAAAATAAAAATTTTTGCGAAAAGTGAAATGTGAAGTAGGTAAGTTACCTACTTCACAAAGTAGGCTCCCTTTCCTCTCTCTCTCTATATATATATATATATATATATATATATGCATTCTCCAATTTAGTTAAGGCTGCTAATAGAATTAAACACGATTGTAATCGGTTAAAGTTCTTCAAAAACTGCTAATAGAATTGAACACGTTTGTAATCAGTTAAAGTCCTTAAAAAAGTCTCTTTAACGTGAACTTCAAATTTCACTAGTTAAGGGTGTTGGGGGTTTTATGGTTCTTAAAGTGGGAGTCCACTGCTTCTACACCATACCATTGGAGGGGTTCTGGTCCATATCTTGTTTAGGTCATGTGGTTTTCATTGTTTCTTCTCTTCTAATAATATCATAATTCAAAGCTATATTAAGAAATATAAGTTGTTAGTCTCAATCACAAAGACGCATAAATGTGGGAGCACATTTTTAGGGTTGTTTGTTTTCTAGCTTAGAAATGATTTAATTCTATTTTACACGTATTTTAATCAACAATGTCATAAATTTTCTTCTTATCTAGATAATATTATTTACTCTTATTAGTCTGCCTTTTGTTTTCATTTATATTTTTTCACACAAAAATTATCTTACATGTTTGATAAATTCTAAACCCGAATCTAGGTAGTAAAGGACTTTAATTGTATATTGGAAACGTGAGATTTAAAAAAGTTAAGGGTAAATATGCAAAATAAATATTATTTTAATTATTTAAAATACGTAAAACCAGCTATGAAAATGAACATGACATTCCTGAGAAGCTTCTTTCCTTCCTCATGCAATTTCACATGGATAAATGGCAAAAGCCAAGGATGTCTTTTCAAAATTTTCACAAGGTGATCATGAAGCTAAGGCTAATGGCGTGGCACCTCAAATAAGAAGGGATTTTTGCAGCATGACCCCTGAAATATTCTCCATTCACATCATGACCCGTGTAATCTTTGTAATTACACAACGACCTCTTTAAATTACACCTCGACCCCTTGTAGTCTCACTAACTCTTACACTAAAACCCTTGGCAAGGGACGTAAAATTAGACAGTAAAATTATAGGGTCACGGTGAAATTACAAAATTTATGGGCTCGCAAATATAACTTCGGATGAAGATCAAGGAATAAGAAGGAATAAGTTATGTCCATCCATCGCCTTTGTTTTGTTGATTTAAGAGATAAGAAAGGTATAAAACTTGTAGACATATATAATAGATGATCAATCATGATGTGACTATCTCATATCAAAACATGGCAAGGAGGGCGGAATAAGGTGTAACAATTATAACAGTGAGGATTATTCCTTATTTTTATTCTTTCACAGAAATTTATTTTAGTGAGATAAGTGTGAGTTATTTCTATGGGAGCTGAGAGCCTACACCTGGGGGTGTAGGTAATTACCTACATCCGACCTTTTTTTCATGTTTTTGGATTTTTTTAAGGAACTTTTGGGGTATTTTCTTAATATATTGAGTAGAATATGCGTTTCAAGTTTCATGCAAAACAAATATTCTTAACACGTTCATCTGAAAGTGGTCGATTCAGTAATTCTGAGACCGTTAAAATTTGGTAGTCTTGATGAAGATGATAGGAGTTTCGAATTAAGTTGAATTTTGTATGACACCATGATGATATATAGTGATCTAATTCTCCTAAGATTTCATTTCAAAACTATTTAAAAATCATGAAAAAATGAGCTGATGTAGGTTACCTACACCCCTGTCCCTTTTTCTTCTATTATTAGTTTCTTTAACTTGTACTTGTTGTGAAATACCTTGTGTGAATGGAATAATAATAATAATAATAACTTAGAGATGATGAATAAAAACTGTGAAATTAGGAATTAAGGATACACTTGTAGGTAACTCAAACCCAAACATGGACAGGATCATAGGTAACCTATTTACCCTCAGGTAAATCAGTAAACATATGGGTCATAATCATTGTAATTACACATGACCCCGATAATAGTACTCTGTTTTAAGGTAAGATTATGGGGGTCATGATGTAATTTACCAAGATCCCGGTGTAATTACAGAGATATTAAGGATTATAATGTCATTACTCAGGAATATGGGGGTAATGTTGTGAAAGTCCCCCCTAGGAACTACGAGCTCTCAAGCAATTCTCTGTGAACTACCATTCCACATTCATCGAAGCTTTTAAAAGGAAACCACTACCAACATATCTTCTTACTACGAAGAGCCAGAGATCGACGAGCGTCACGCAACCATGGCCGTGACCGCATTAGCTCTCCTGCTGCTCGCCACCGCCGCCATCTCCGTCTCCGCAGCTCCGGAGGAGGCTCTCATCACCGCAGTGCCCGGTTTCAGCGGTCCTTCTTTCCCCTCCAAGCACTACGGAGGGTAACGTTTCCGTCGTGATTCACGACGACCATGTTTTTGTTTTTCGGCAATCTTTGATGGGTAGGTGATGTTCTTGCCGAATCGAGTGTAAAAATCCCGTCTTTGTTTGGTTTTGGTGGAAGGTATGTGACCGTGGACGAGACCCATGGGAGGAACCTGTACTACTACTTCGTGGAGTCGGAGGGGGATCCACGGAAGGATCCCGTTGTGCTGTGGCTCAATGGTGGCCCTGGATGTTCAAGCTTCGATGGGTTCGTGTATGAGCATGGTATATGTTCTTCTCGCTTGTGGGATTTCGATTTCGATTAGGTGTATGCTTTGTGATTGTTACCTGAATGACTGATTGTTGGCCTGAAAATCATTTTGATTTGAAAATATATTCCGTGCATTCATCCCAGTAATAGTGAATTATAAAAGAATCTTGCTAAAGATCAACTACTATGTATATGGATACCATATGATTTTCAGATTCTTTGTAGTTTTTTGTTAATATGAATCCTCTCCTAAGATTGGCATTTGAACGAACACTAAAAAGATTACAATGTAATGTAATGGATGGTTGAAATACTTTGATGATTAACAACTTTAGACGATGGATAATATATATTTTTCCGTTAAAAGGGCAGTAAGAATGAGAGGTCACTGGTGGATTCGCGGAAGTTTTCGGTTTTCCTAGAAAATTATGAGTAGATTTTCTGTTTAAAAAAAACTCACCATGAGATTGGTCTGCCTCCCTTTACTTGAAAATCCTCGCTTGCTTCTGGATAACATAGATCGGATGCTGATCGATGCATTCTTGGATCCGATGTATAATGGCAGGTTGTTGCACTGGGTAGTACTTCATGCTGATTTTTCTATGATGAAATCGGTTTCAAACTGCTTATGAGTCGTTTCATAAGTTTTTTAGGAGAGTTTGCTGAAGAAGTCCTAATGTGCACTCTCACTTGAGAGTCTCGATTTGAGTGGTCCATTTTAGAGGATTTTGATTTCGATTAGACAGATTCTCAATGTAACTGGATGTTCATTCACTTTCATTGTGAAGAGATGTTCTTGAAACTGTTCTCCAAACATTTTGGTTTTTTTAATGAAAAAACCGGTTTTCGGGTGAAAATGTTAAGAGCCTAAACTGAAAAAACTAGTGATCTATGATAAAGAACCTGAATCCAACCCATATATGATTCCAGTTCAATTCAAAATATGATTTACATGGACCTAAAAATTATTTCAAAATGGAGGGGATTATCTAATTGTTCTTCTGTGATTCCAGTGTCAATGTCATCTCTGTAGTTTTAGATTATGATGTACACTTTTCTACTAATGTTTTTCTAAAATTTTTTTCTAAATATATATTTTTATTATTATGATTCGTGCATACTCTTTGGTTTGTTTTCCACAATATCCTTTTTGATAAAAGGTACATTCTTGGCTCCCTTCTTTGCAAAAGCTTAATGTTAGCAGGTCATTATCAGTTAATGGTAAATTCGTGTTTTCTATCCATTTGTGTGGTTTTGAATTCTTAGTCAGTTGCCAATTTTGTATTCCTGACAGGGCCATTCAACTTCCAAGCCGGAGAGAATACAACTAGCTTACCAGTCTTACAACTCAACCCATACAGCTGGTCTAAGGTGTTGCTTCAGATGTACTAGTCCTTTCCAGTGGCTAGTTGGATTTTCTGCACTTAATCACTTGTTAGATTTCTGGTACTCAGGTTTCTAATATTATATATTTGGATTCTCCTGCTGGTGTTGGATTGTCATACTCAAACAATGAGTCAGACTACAAGACTGGAGATCTTAAAACTGCCTCTGATTCTCACACCTTTCTTTTGAAGGTACTGTATTCATAAATTGGAAAATCGTGACACTCTTATTTAAAAAATAGTTTCAGATATGGGTGTGTAGATCTGATGTGTGTCCATTTAATATGCTCATATAATTGGTTGAGGGAGGTTGCATGCCCAGAAAACATTGTAAATTATTTATCACTGAAGCAGTTCTTTTCTTATATTCCGGACCGAACAGTGGTTCCAGCAGTATCCAGAATTTCTTAGGAATCCATTCTTTATTGCTGGGGAGTCTTATGCCGGTATCTATGTTCCTACTCTCGCATCCGAGGTTGTCAAAGGTATATATATATATATATATATATATATATATATATATATATATATATATCCATTTCTAGCTTAACTAGTATACCATGCAAATGGCTGATTTCCAAGCCCAATGTTTCAGGAATAGAAGCTGGTATAAAGCCTAGTATAAACTTCAAGGTCAGATTTTTGGCTTCCTTAAAAAGAATATTGTCAAGATTATAACATGAGCGTCGCAAATAAACCGTTTCATGTTTTTAGGGATACATGGTTGGCAATGGTGTCACAGATGATGTATTTGATGGGGATGCTCTTGTGCCTTTTGCTTATGGTATGGGTCTCATGTCTGATGACCTGTTTAAGGTGCGTAACTCAGAATATAGCCAGTGCTGGATGCATTATCAATTTATCATCTAATTGTGCTAGTGTTAAGATGCTTGACCTTTTCCTCTAAGTAAAGTTTGTTGTTGTCAGTTTAGTTCCAACTTCTTTGCTAGTTTGAGACATTTGCTCTGTGTGTGTTGGAGAAACAAAACATGTGAATTGATAGTTGGTCATAGGTGTTGGGTTTTCTCATGTGAAGGCTAATTGACATAGTATATGTTATCCTGCAAAATTTTGAGATACAATGAGTATATTGGCGACTCTCTGTAACTCTAATCCCATGATATTTAAGATGCCCTTGAGGGCAGCCGCTCATTGTACTCCCATACTATTTTTTTATGAAAGGATCAGAGAAGGTCCACTGCGAGCAGTGTATTAGGAACATTATTGAACCGGTATATATCCTTGTGTGTTTGTGCATGTTTTTTCTTGATTGTATATAGCTTGAGTTTAGCTAGGTGCCAATATGCCTCTTTTAATAACCATCAGGTGATGTTGGAAGACTCTCACACTACCAAATTTCGATGATCATTACCTTTACTCGAAAAAATTACTAACTTCTTAATAGATCCATAGTCATCTCATGTGACTCTTCGATATCTATCATGAAATATTGAAAAGATTAATGCCTTACATTACTGCAGGATGTGTATGCTGCATGCAAGGGAAGCTACTGGAACCCTGTTAATAGCTCATGCTTTGACAAGCTAGATGAACTCGATTCTGTAAGCTTTCTCTTGCTGTGACAAATATATTTGAGCTAGATAGCATGTATAGCATCTTATATCTGGCTGTGGTAGCTTGGAAATTGGTAATTTAAAATAGTCTTCATGTGCTCTAATCTTCTCTTTCTTATGTAGGTGCTAAGAGGCTTAAACATCTATGACATTCTTGAGCCTTGCTACCACAGGCCTACAATCAAAACCATTTCATCTGGCGACAGTAGACTTCCTGCTAGCTTCCGGAATTTGGGGGAGACTGATAGGCTGCTTCCTGTCCGAAAAAGGATGTTTGGTCGGGCGTGGCCTCTCAGAGCTCCAGTGAGGACGGGGCGAGTTCCAACATGGCCTGAACTTGGTGCTCTAGTTCCTTGTACTGTAAGTACCAGAGCGTTGATCTTCACAAGTTCCATAACTTTCGTGTATATGGTACAAACAAAGAACATGATAGTAAAATAGAAAAACAAGTCAGACATTGTCAACCCATGCTTTTATAAATAGTCCTCAAGTTAATATTTCCTCTGTTAGTTTTTAACCTCTGGCAATTTCACATAACCCTCCTTCTAACCCGAACCTTAGAATTGCGGTATAAGAGAGCCCTTAGAGGCAACCACTCATCGTACTCCAACAACAATTTCGTGAAAGAGGAGAGAGCTTAGTGTGAGCAGTGAATGTAGCCACATTGCTAACCCAGTATAATCTTTGTTTTGTAAGATTGTACATGTTTCTCTTGTTTGATCATCGTTTTGCTTGTGTATTGTTGATCTTATATGTTCCCAAAAATCTCATTGGAATGAATCGACAAAACAACGATTGAATGTGGTTTTTTTTACTTATTAATATCATCTAGAATGAGAGTGCTATTTATAGGTAGTTAACCTTCTTTCACTTGTAGAGCGATGAAGTTGCAACAGCATGGCTAAACGATGAACTTGTAAGGAAGTCTATTCATGCCAAACCAGTACGAATCACCTTTTTGTTTTTCGTTCATTTGTTCTTTCTTGTCATACGTACTGAATTCTTTTTACAGTAATACACATAATATTTCTCTCAGGTCGATTCCCTATTTCAATGGGAGTTGTGCACGGGCAGAATAATCTTCGATCACGATGCTGGGAGCATGATTCCATATCACAAGAACCTTACCTCCAAAGGATATCGCGCACTGATCTACAGGTTTGTCAGCTCAAAGCAATTTTCTGTGTTCTTTCGCTTGACAAACAAAACTCTCAGAAATTCATCAAATGTTTGCAATGTTCCAAGACAAGAAGTTTCTTTTTTTCATGCTAGCTTCTATGAAGTCGACTTTTAGTTCATGGCATTGATTAGGAGGGATGTGTTGATTCAATTTTATCACCGACCCATCTTTCTCTATGGCAGTGGTGACCATGATATGTGTGTTCCATTTACCGGAAGTCAGGCTTGGACCGGGTCGATCGGATACAAAGTAATCGATAAATGGAGGCCGTGGATCCTTAATCAACAAGTTGCAGGGTATGTTATCTTATTGAAAAGATCAAAACATCCATAGCAAAATTCTCGAACTTCATCTAAACACCTTCATCGCCATATCATTGTCATGAACTATTTGTTTTCATAATTGTGAGAGCATTCTCTTCAGTTTTCTGAGAACTGCAGAATCCATCCATTTCAACTCTCTTTTTTTCTGTTGTTCTTATTAATATTTGCATATTCTACAATATTAGCATCTATTAAATATAAAGGCTCACTAAGAACAATCTTATACATCATATTATTTCAGCTGATACACGATAATTTTTCGTACATTAACTCTATCAACGGTTAATTTTCCCCTCGTTCTATATCTTGTAATCATCTGGTCTAACTCCTGCAGATATACGAAAGGATACGAGAAAAATCTTACATTCCTCACCATTAAGGTATCGATAAACTCGCTGTCTGTACAAATGCTGTTGTTTGCACTTCTTTCAGACAAGATTTTAGTCAATCTAATGAACAAAAGAATTCCAATTAGAAACATATGATGCGAGATGTACTGAAGTTGTGATCTTCCATGAATTAAAATTGCAGGGAGCTGGGCATGCTGTTCCTGAGTACAAGCCAGCGGAGTCTCTAGCATTCTACTCACGGTGGATGGGGGGAGCGCGTATCTAAGGGACAAGTGAGAACTAGGAAACGCATACCTGGGTCCATTATTTTCTTCATTGATGATATGACATGGGCAGTTCGATTTGTCGTGAAATTTCTTGGCTTCATGTAATCAGTTATCCATATGAACTCGAGCTGCAATTCAAATTCTACAGAAATATAGAAGATATATGTTTCTATGATGGACAGTTGCACAATAAATTGCAAGATGCCTGCATATCGAATACATTCAGGTGTTCATTTCCTAGGTCTTGAATTCGAAGCTGTTTGTTCATCTTTGTACATTACGGAGCACATTATGTCCTGTCATCCGAAAACGGGGTTCTCGTAGTAAGGAGGTGCTACATGAATCCCTCTTTGGGTTAGGACTAATTCTCCTTCCTCTCTATTGTTGTTCTACCTCCGTATAGATAGAGATCCATCACTGTCGTTGAGGACGTAGCACAACTAATGATGAACCTCGTAAGTCTTGTGTCGTTTTATACTTGTTTGTGTAACGTCCTGGGCTTAGGTCACCAGTATGTTAACGAGGAAAACTGGCCTTGACAACTTGTTGAGCTTGAGCTTCAATTGGACCCATTGACAACCACCTAAAATGCTTAAGCTCAAGTTGTCATGTAGTAATCCACACCACTTATAACCCACATCCACACTTCATGAGTTTTAGATGTAGGACTATGTTTGGGGTTGGAGTGTTACAGTTTGTCTCAGTGTTTGCTCTATGTTCTACTTCCTCTACGTGCAATATATGATGTGGGTTATTTACCTTCACCACATATTGCATCAGATTTATCTCAATACTCCCCAACATAGTCCCGCGTCCAATACTCATAAAGTGCGAGAGTGAGTTATAAGAGTGGGGAATTACTACGTAATAACTTGAGCTCAAATATTTTAGGTGATTATCAATTGGTCCAATTGGCCCTGAACCGAACAAATTGTCTGACTCAGTTTTCCTCGTTAACAATGCGGGAATCTAAGCCCGAGACGTTACAATTATGAGCTTTCTAAGATAGCAACTTAGCATTGCTAACCGGGATTTGAACTTTTGGCAAGGGGCACAGTATTGCAGGAAAGAAATAAGTTTTAGAGGTTTTGCATGTATGCTCTTATAAACTTCGGTATTGACATTCTGGTCCGGGAAACTTCTGCGGCTTATGTAGCCTCTTCGAATAGTTTCATTGGGTTTTTTACAAATATAGCCATGGAAACATATGTAATTACATACATATTACCCCTGCATTGTCTTCTAATTACATAAGTTTTCTTGGGGGTATCATCCAGCATTTGACTTTTGCACATAGGATGCAAAAAGTTGGAACTAATAATATGGTATGCAATCAATACGATGGACCGATCGCAAATCAAGTGATGGTTTATTGCAACTACAAATGATAGAATTATCATTTGGATCGTCGTGATGTGATGCTCGTAGTTGAATCTAGGGCATCACTAGATGGTGCGATCAAGTTGACTAGATACTAATTAAATCAACTAGCATAATTAAATCCTTCTGAAGCGTCTGGGTCGTTCTTCAGATGTTGACAGCAACGATAATTGCTTTGTTACGAAATCTGCACTCTTTCACAGATATATTATAAATTTCATGTAATCGAACTTTGATTTAACGAGATCTATATTATGATTTTAGCGTGCAAACAGATGGATACCGATAAGAATATCTTCGTAATCGTATCTATATCTATTTTCACATCTAAATATGGATAGAGATAGATACTGATAGTAGAAAAAAAGAACTGTATATAACTTGAATATATAAGTATTGATAGGTTTACATGTGATAAATGCATATAATGTATTTTTTCGCATGACAGATATGATTAGAAAAGGCCCAATACGAATACGTAAATTGGCATATCAAATCAAAATATACATGACATGGATACAATAGCGGTTGGAGTGATCAAGAAATGTTTTTATACATATATATTATAAAAAGAATCAATCCGACAAATCCGACCTTAGCTCAGTTGGTAGAGCGGAGGACTGTAGTGAGTGCAGAAAATCCTTAGGTCGCTGGTTCGAATTTGGCAGGTCGGAAATTTATTTACATTTTATATTTTTTGTAGTTTTATCTGTTTATTAATTTGCAATTTTTTATTTTTTATACGTAAATTTTGTACGTATTTATCTCATATTCCAAAGTATCTATTTCGCTACATGTAAATTAAATCATTGGTCACCGACAAGTACTAACATTATACAGGACAATGTAATGATATGTAAAAAAGAAGAAACAGTCGATAACCTTCATATTATCAACAAATATGTTCATGGACAAAATGGCCTAGAAGGCCTCGTGAGACGATCTAACGGTGCCAGACCGACGAAATACGCCTGCACCGGCTCCAGTCTCGCCCGGCGATCTAATGTGACAACTATTATCAGCATAGGAGGTGATGCTGCTTGACATTCCATTCAAGTATAGGCAAACAACAGCACAATCATCGATTTTGGACGTCGAGAACTTGTATTTCCATGCTCTAATAGCCGACTCAACGAGGCGGTGAGCTGCGTGCGATCGAGACGGAGAGGAAGCGACAATGTCCACGACTTCTGTGTTCGAGAGCACGTCCCATATCTGAGAATTTTGCATAAGAGTGAGGTCTGAAAGCTTCTAAATAGAGAAAATGGTCTATAATATTCTTTTCCTAGTAATCGATGAGATTTGAACCATGATCTTTTAGATGGAATATATTTCCCGATGAGATTTAAACCATGATCTCTTAGATGGAATATATTTTCACGTAACTGATGAGATTTGAACCATGATCTTTTAGATGGAATATATACTATCATACTTTTTTAAAGTAAATTATGCAAAAGAAATATATATTGCAAATTAATATTTAATTATCGATGTAGAAAAATCAAGTAAAATTTCAATAAAAAATCTCAGAAATATATCTTGCAAATTAATATTTAATTATTGATATAGAAATATCAAGTAAAATTTCAATAAAAAAAATCTCATAATTGTAGATAACATTCTTTAGCGGTATTTTTACACAATAATCCAAAAAATAAGTCCAATTGCATCAGGACCCCTAATATCTTCGTAATTACACCAGCACCGCTATAAACTTGCTATATTTTACATATATGTCCAATGTCGAGGGAAGTGATGTAAGAGTTAGTAGATTATAGGGCTTATTGTGTAATTGGACATGATTTTAGAATCTGACACATGTTTTAAATAGATAATTATGATAGTTAATCAAGGAAAAAAGGGATTTTAATTAGCATTTAGCTTACTTACCCCATCAGTGGCGAGCACAACGAACTCATCTCTTTCAGTGAGGCGTCTGTAGGATATTTCAGGAACAGAGATCAAACCAAAATCTTTGAGGCAAAAATCACCAAATGCCCTAGCCATGGCCAAGCCGGGGGAATCGAAATCCGGCAACCAGATGCGATGCACGTCGGGTTCGTCCCGCAGAGCGAAGATCCTCCCTTTGCATCTTTTGATCCTCTGTTCTTCCCCTGCAATGACGAATTCACAAATTAATTTCTATCGACGAAAAAATTCATACTGCAAAATATCAGTTTTTTTTGTTATCATGGACCTTTTTGATATTTACCCAATCATTGAGATCTTCTATGTAATTTACCCTGCGTTGAATATAATATTTTTCTACATCATATATGAGAGGATTTATGCGTTGAGATTTTTACATCACGACCCCTGAAGTCTTGTCCAATTACATAAACTCCCTACAATGTTGGAAATTACATAATAACCCTTGTAATTCTGATGCTAGTACAGAAAAAAAATATGCAGGTGCATCGCACCTGGTGAATTGGGCTTGAGATCGACAGTCAACTGAACAGCTACCAAGGAGCCATCTTCATCTCGTGTGCCAAGTATCGCCCGCGAATCCCCGACATTCGCGAGAACAAGATCCTGACCCTGAACAAAAATAGTTCAGTAGATGAAAAGCATCAGCCATCTTAACCAACACAAGAAGTCCAAGCTGAACAAAAATCAGCAACTCAAGCGACATCGATTCATAAGATTCGAGCCGTGATGTATGCTTACGTGCTTAATGAGAGTGACGGCGGTCGTTCCACTGGAGAAACAATTGATCTTCGCATTGCATTTCAGTTCCTTATCCATCTCCTGGAAGGCGTTCAGGAATAAATCTTTCAGGGCCAGGAAGTTATCTGTATGTGTCTCCAGTCCAGTTTCTTCCCAACTGCTGTTCAGCTTCAATGGGAGGGAGTCCCGCACCCGCTTCGCGACCATGTGACCATAAGGTCCATGCCCATCGAACACACCGCAGAAGATCGCATCCCCCATCAACCCGAAATTCTGCAAAGAAAAAAGACCCAATTTTCAGATAGATTCCAATAGTATCTGGAGCTTTTTTCTCACTTTAAGTGAGGTTGGTTCCATGTATTCCTGGTTTCTAAATAGATCAAATTCAAGTAGTTGATATATTTAACAAACCTCCCAAACGATCATCGCGTCCTGGTTGATCCCCTTGCTCCCCGGTCGAGTGGACAACGAGGCGCAGCTGCTAGCACCGTCAAAGCACATCCTACCATTGATCTTGAGAAGCTCATTGAACGACGACGAGCCCTTCGATCCACATCGCTTCTTGGAGCTCCTGTGAACACACGGGGACGATGGATGGTTCGAGCTCTCCTCTCCTCCGTCCGACGACATGCACGATCCCATGGCAAGGGCCTTCACAATACCAACCCAGCAATCCAGGATGGTGAAGCTTCGAGATCTTGCCTTGATGCCAACTTTTTTGTCCCTGAACCTTACCAGATTCTCAGTACCCAACTTCTCAGCTTGTGGTTTGCTATATAGTGATCAAATTCCGAACAATTCACGCAATATTTTTTATGAGGTCATATGATTTCTAACCAGATATCATCTTGGTCAGCTTCCAACCTCACAAAGAGGTGATATTGTTAGAAGATGACATCGATCCTCTGGTGCTTTTCTTCTGAGCCACACACCAAGTCCCCTCCTTTCATCCATACCAACTCTCATCACTCATGATCGTAATATAGGTAACCATCAAATCTTGATATTTATTGATCTTCATTCAATTCTTGGTCCCCCACAGACACACAAAGACAACAAATTTATGTAGGAAAAAATTGGGAAAAATCAAAAATTGAGATGGGGTACCTGGCATCGCAGAGCAGGTTCAATGCTGTAGTGGGAGGAGAATTTCTTGTAAAATTGCACGTGCGAGCAAGTCGGATCCAACACTGGTCCAGAGTTGTGTTCCTGTCTTTGAGAAGGTGTTCTGCCTCGCGGTACCTTAGAGAACAAGCTTCTTTCTTATCTCTGCAAGCAACTTGCTGGATGATGATAAGAAAAAAAATCCTCGGAAAAAGAGGGTATCAATCAAAGAGGGTCTCAATCCTCCCTGTATATGGTCGGTTCCTACATGATAATTTGCACAATACATACAATCTGTGGAGTACAGAAGTTCAAAGCATTAAAATATATAAATTTTGTTACCACAACTCAGGAGGACTGGATTTGAGATAAAATGTTGATGTTGCAGTGACTGCAAATAGAATTCATGGCGGTTTAGACATGTAGAAAGAAGACCATATATGGCTTTGTTCGAAACTGTGAGACAGTAGAAGAAGGGTCATGTAAATAGTTGTAGGCACCTATTAAAGAGGTTACGACTTTTCCAGATCTAAGTCTGGAAATGATCCAAATTAGATCGTTATGAAAGCAAAGAATCCATGTAGCCAACTCCATTTAAAGTTGGGAAAGACTTCAAAAAAAGAACGAAATACGAATAAATTAAATACAATAGACTCGTGCTCATGCATTCGGATGTTCTTCAATAGGAGGAAGCCTATATACCCAGTGATGCGAATCGCGGAAGCAAGCACGCACAAACACGATCAAACAAGCAAGAACGCAAACACACGGATTTACAAGGTTCACCCGTAACTGGGCTACGTCCTTGGACGGCGGCGATCGGTTTCACTATGTGGTGAAAAGAATGAATACAGAGGATACCCATAAAACCCTAAACCTGAGGAGTTTATATAGCACTCCCATACAGACGGATCCCTAAAAATAGAAGGATCCAAATACCCAAATACAAATAGAACCGCTCCATAAAATTTTCGCCGGGGGCGCTGCCCCTACACCCCCGCGGGAGGGGGGGCGCACCTGCTCCCCCCCAGACCTCCCCCAGGTTCGCTGACCGGGCAGCGAGATCCCCGTCTTGTTGGGGTATGGTACGGCAGGGGGATGCATACGCAGTTCTTCAACCTGGGTCAGATGGTTAAGATTCAGGGCATATCAACACCCAGCACAAATAATAAATGTAATAATTAGATCATCAAAATTTCTGAAAACTCCACAAATATATGAGCATGAAAATTATTGACGCGGAGCAGCTATAGGAGCAATTATGATGTTATCGGTGTGTGTTTGCTGCCGCCTATTTTGCACCATGTACTCCCATTTCTTCGTAATGATCTCCCTTTGCCTGTGGTTTTTACTCTCAATTCCACATAATGTTTGTGTTTTATGGAGATTGCTTTGTGGATAGTTCTTTGCACGGCCTCTTCAAGATTCAATTACCACACCATAGAGGATAGTCACACATCGTCTATTAGTGAGACTTGGGAAAGTCAGTGGAGCTATATAAAGAGCCCCACACATCTGTACTCATTAAGAGAATGAAATAGAAGAATCTATCCTTTGAAGTGTTTTGTGGTTTCATCCCGCTCCTTACGGAGTAGGATTCCACATAAAATCTTTGGTATTCTTCATATCTATTGTTCTTGATTTGTTTATCGCTTCTGCATTATGTTTTTCCACAACGACCTTAATCAAGCATTATAAGCATGCAAACATATAGGTGGTAATTGCCCAATAACAGCATACAATTCCATCAAAACGTCTCACAGCCATCATAAACCAGTAGAACAATACACAGTCAGTAGTAGGTTACAACTTCAAATGATATCATCCAAGCCTACAACATGAACTATCAAACGATTACGACACGCACGCACGTGCGAAAAATGCAGTAAGTTATAGCCAACAACAATGTTAACAATTCAATACAAATCACTATCGTCAACTTATGTATCCCGATATAGGCATGAACATATTGCAGCGATGTCCTGAAAACAATCCAACTTGAGAGTGGCTTTGTGAGAACTCTCGATCTTATATCCAAATCCAACCCAAAGTCAAAGTTCAAGCCATTTTCCATGTGTTGCACATCAAGGAACTAGGCATATACAAGGCTGAACCAAAAAACAAGAATCACGAAGAAATCTGTCCACGAAATGGAGGGGACAACATATGTTCCAGAATAACTAAATTTGTGGAATTGTTGCCTGCAAGAGTTGTAAAAGGCATGTCAAAGTTTTCGTAATGAAAACTCATGTGAATATTTGAAGTGTCTTACTGCTGAAAGCTCGAAAGTTCACCACAGAAGATGATATTGTCAGGCATAGCCAACTCAGTCGTATATGTTATCTCCGAATTAATAACGCTGACGTAAACTTCCAGTCCCAGATACCACGAGTCAAGATTCTCAGTGCGCAAGTTCCAGATACCCACATTGTCAAGAGAGACCAAAATTGCAGTCCATGCTCCAGGAAAAACCTGCACTGACGATATCTTTATAGATGAGTATCGCATCTCTTTCTGTGCTGAATTCCCAAACAAGCTTAGTTCAAGTCCCAGCCAGTTTACATGAAATATCTATAGGATCCTATGTCATTTCAACTTGGTACTTAAAATCCATTTTTGCTGTTAATTATGTACAAGTACATCCTGTTTTGATACATATGCTAGCAGAATAAAATAGAATACTTCCTTTGGTACTTGAAATTCCTCTGCTATTTTCTATCCAAATTCCGAAGTCCATCCTGGTATGAACAACAGAAACTCATCATAAAAAATGATTTCCTTTCACAGAAAAGTTAGATCGACTTTATAGGGCATAACTGACCACAAAAAATGCATAGCCATCCATATGGTAGTTCTGAACAGTGGAGCCGTTATTCTGAAATATAATCTCCATGAAACCTTTGTAAGTACCATTGATCAAAGATGTGTCGAGCTTTCCAGATCTGTCCATCATTCGCATAGGGAAATCGAGCTTATAAACACCAGGTAAGCCAAATTGCTGAGCCAACTTCAGAGGAGTCACTGGAGCAAGATACAAAATACCATTAAGCATTGTCCTCAATTTCCCATTTATAAGCTCCGGTGACCTGCTAAGCAGAACATAGACATCTGTGACTGTGATCTGGTCATATTTAAACAAGCCCTGTGGATTCGATCGAGCAGTGCCAGCAAAAACATTCCACCTGTAGAACAGAATCCTCAGATCAACAACTGCTATTTATATCAATATGCATAATTGTATATACGTATTTGTATATATACATTTAAGTATATAACAGATAGTTTCAAAAGCTAAGGCACACAGCTTACCTGATGGATTTTGCCTGGTTCATCGAGAAGTACATGCCACCCTCATCTGGGCCATCGGGAAGTGGCCGGTTGCTGGACCTTGGGAATTCAGGTAATGCAATATCGCAACACCGGTAGCTTTCGCTGTAACACTTGGATCTACAAAACTGGCACTCGCTACTACATAGTAGTCGCTGCTGCCACCATGATCCATGGTCACCAAAAAAGAATAGGACTGTCCAACATGGATATCCATGTTGGTGTAATTTTGTTGAACTGTGTAAGACCCTTCCGTCTCCACGAGAAGCAAGTTGCAGTTCTGTATCCTGAAATTCAAACTGGTCGATATCCCGATGTTGTGCACGTGGAATCGATAAGTTTTACCTGATGTTAACCAAAAGAAGTTAAAGGGATTCGTCAGGCACAAAGAGCGATCACTTTCGAAATCACTATGTAGAAAATTACCGGTCTGGGGGCAAAAACATGTGAACTTTCAAAGGGTAGGGAAAATTCAGATAAAAATTATGGGCTTCAAAGTTAATACCAAGATCCGCACCGGGCTCAACATTAATCGTTTGATACACAGTGCCCGCTGGAACTGACTGAATATATGGATAGGGCCCGAATCCATTAATGACAACTCCATCAGGTGCCCTGAGTGTGTTTCCATCGTCGAGGTCCTTTCTCAAGTCCTGTTGTGTTCAAAGGTAGCATTAGTAACATAGTCCAGGCTGGTTGAAGGAAGATACATCATATAAATTCCCATTCCACCTAACCTTGTAGTTCTATACCAGTCGTTGATGAACATCGTGATGTCTCCGTCTGGGGTTCCAAATGGCACGGGAATCACGTCTCTGTTGTTCATGATAATCCCTCCATAACCACCTGCTGCCCTCTGGAAGCTGGTAGAAAGAAAATAGAAGAAACTTTGGATCTGATCTTTAACCTAAAATTCATACGTCCAGTTCCAACCAGAAGGAATGGGACAATTGGTGCCCAAGAGCCGTCCTGCCAAGAGTTCTTTTGATGTTGTAGGCCATTCCTGCATTTCTATCAGGACTGCCATTTATTCTGTTTACATTAGTCTGCAGATAATAAAGAGTGCATCCTGTCAAGTGTCAACATACCATGTAATAAGTAACGGCTCGTCCAAATCATTCTGGATATTGACAACAACATTCCCATTCGTCGTGACGGCTAGTATCGGTCCTGGAAATTGCCCGTTGATTCCAATGACCTACACAAATGTTTCCAGAAAAATGAGGGCTCTTATTATTTTGATGGCAACAAAAGTAAAAAATGGTTATTTTGAAAATCCCACACCCATATTTGTATTATATATGTATGGGATTTTTCTTTCTGGAAAGTAAACGAGTGACTACTAGAGATTGTTGGAAATCAAGAATGCATTAGCGTTATATCATAGATATAGAATAAACATGAAAAACACCGGGATTTTACGTGGAACCCTACTCTGTGAGGAGCGGGATGAAACCACGGGAGAACCGCCTCAATGGGTTGATGTTGCATTCATCTTTCTCAACTGATACAATGGGTGTGGGGCTTCTTATATAGCCCTACCGACTGACTGGAATCCCACTAACAGTAGATGTAGGACTAAACAGGTGGATGTGGTAAATGGACCTTGGAGGGATCCAATCAGGGATGCAAAAAAACCATCTAAGCGACCTTTTAAATGGTCGTTTAAACGTATGCGGTGCTCGGCCGCATCATTTAACCAAAAACGGGTCCATAAACGAGCAGGTCGCATAAACGACCTTAAACAGTCGTTTAAACGGCCATAAGCGGCCTTTTAAATGGCCCGAAACAACTTTTTAAGAAGATAGATCTACTTTCTTCAAAGGATCACCATTATCGATGCCTTTTTGGATTCATGCTATGAATTGTAATTGTATATGTTGTCTATTTTGACATTTGACTATGAATTATAATTGTTTATGTTAGTTATTTTGACATTTGGATGAAGCATTCCTTGAATTTGACAATATTTGATTTATATTATGAATCCGTGACTATATTTTTCTTATTTATTTGTACTTTTTTTATTAATTATATGTATGCAATATTTTTTATTAATAAAAAAATGCAAAACCGCATAACCCATTTAATTTCCATTTAAACTCCCGCATATCGTTTGATCAGTAATCAATGACCCTACTGACTGAATACCGCATACCTTTTTTTGCAACCTTGGATCTAATTACCCATCTATACCATGATGCATACTCCAACACTCCCCTCAAGTCGGAGCATGCAATGCTCAGCTTGGACAAATAGAAAGAAATCTCTATCTTCGATACAAGACACTATAGATAATAGCAACTCAACGCGTACTCTACTGTCAGTTGTTGTCGATGGCGTTGCTTCTCTAGAGTCCCTATGAAATCACATGAAAACCTCAGCCCTCAATGGCTTAGAGAATGAGATATCTACTCTAGATTCCTATGGATCACATGAAAACTCTGAGTCCAAAATAAAAAATGGGGAATGCATCAATGATCGCACATGTGTAATCGAACTAAAAACTCTGAAACAATCTATCGAGTATGAATCTGACAATCTATAGAGTCTGAATCTGAAGAATCTGAAGAAGTGGATGTCTGAATCTCAAATGTAGACTTTGATTCTAAACAATCTGTAGAACTCTAAATAATACTCCCCATTTCTCCCATACTAGTCGGAATAAATGACATCGACCAAGTTGGGAGAAGACATGAAAAAGTGGGGAGAAACAAAAACCTCAATCATTTTTTTTCGCATTTTTCTCTTTTTTTGCACAAATCATCTTCTTTTTGTAGTTGTTTCTCCTTTTTCGGCTATTCGTATTCTTTTTTTTCTCGTGTATGGCTTTTCTCTCCTTTTTTGTACGCTTGTCCTTTTTTTGCAAAAAAAAACTCGTGGTTGAACTTGGGCCCAAAATAAAAAATCACAACCAAAATAGGGCCTTAAATTCTCAACCTACGCCAGTTCCCCCCCCCCCCCTTTTCTTTGTCCTAGTGGGCCATAATAACATCTCCCTTTTTTATAGCAGACAAGGTTGCAGAAAGCAGTAGTCGGTACTCGGTCGGCGGGGTCACCTACTAAGGATTAGTCGGCAGTCGGGTGACTAATCAGATTTAGTCGGTCATTAGTCGGTTTTGAATTTTTTAATTATTTTAAATATATAAATCATTTTTTATACATATATTCTTATATATATACATATATTTGTACATTTTATATGCATCATAATGAAACAAAAGAAGTCATTGTCTTTAAATATAAAATTAAGCATGATAGAATATGTTTGCTTTTAAAAAATGTGAAAAACTAAAAAAATAAAAAAGGTTGTTGTAAAAGTCGGCCGATTAGTCGACCGACTAGTCGGGTGGACCGACTAGTCCTAGTCGAGTCGGCTACCCCCCCCCCCCCCCGACTCGACTAGTCGGGCCGACTTTTGCAAGCTTGATAGAAGAGCAATCCAAATATGGTTTTAAAATCCGGTACAGAAGGGGGGTCCTCTCCATCGAACTAGGGTTCTCCATAGGAGAACCCATCTGTGTCATCACCTCTCGTTGCTTGGGCTGCTTCTGGAGGACAAGGCAGTTGTCGGGCATAAGAGATGGGGTTCGGCGGTGCTCATCGTGGAGGAGATGCGACCGGAGAAGCTTGGCGGGTCCACCTGAGAACATTTTTATTTGAAATCGAGGAGTCGGTGGCTTCGCCGCTTGGAGTCTGGCCTGGAGATGGAGATCTCTAGGGTCAACTGGGACCTGGAGGGTGTAGCCGCAGCTGACTGGAGAAGGTCTCGTGATCGCTGCTATTTAGGGTTTGCCTTGATGGGACCTGATGGAGCTCCTCTCTTGCGAGATGGTGGCGCGCTGAAGAACGACATTGGTCGCACATAAGTGCAAAGCGGTGATGGAACACATGGAGGCCACGTTGGGGCTCCTGGAGATAGGGTGTCGCCTCTTGGACTCCTTAAATGGACGTTTTGCTCCTACAAGCCCTTTTGCCCTTTGAAGCTTTGGCTTATTCTTCTTCCCCAACGGAGAGTTGAACTTGAACTAGAGAGGAGGCGACTGAGGGTTCGATGGTCGCCCCTCCTTCTGGTTTCTTCACAGCTTTGTGCGAGAAGAGAAGCAATGATATGCGGTCTAGATTCTTCACAGCTGGATGGGAGATACGGCAATGATCTGCGATCTGGAGGCCTGGATTTCTCTTGCAGAGTTATGGTTTCTAACGAAGCCCTAAAACTTTCCCGGAACATGCAACGATCAATGTAAAACTAGAGTTCTCAAAAAACCCTAGAAATATTCTTTGAACTTGAACCAAAACAAGTATAGATCTCTGAATTATATATGAGTGGAAAATATCTTCAAGAAAATAATCTCCAAGAATAACCAAGAATCGAATCTCGAATGTAACGTAAACCCTCGAGAATCGAACCCGCTCTGATACCATGTTAGAAATCGAGAATGCGGAAGGGTGATATCAAAGATATAGAATAAACATGAAGAACACCGGGATTTTACGTTAAACCTACTCCGTGAGGAGCGGGATGAAACCACAGGAGAACCGCCTTAATGGGTTGATGCTTTATTCATCTTTCTCAACCGATACAATGGGTGTGGGGCTTCTTATATAACCTCACCGACTGACCTGGGTCCCACTAACAGTAGATGTGGGACTAAATAGGTGGATGTAGTGATTGGACCCTGAAGGGATCCAATTACCCAACTATACCATGACGCATACTCCAACAGAGATCAATGATCATCACAAGTCATTAATAACTACTTCCAAAGTACAAGGCGTTAGAGAAAACAACCTTATAAATTCAGTCATGGTGATCTTCCGTAACACGAATGGCAATTGAAGAGTTATACATGATATAATGAGACAAAATAATAAGGTACATATGACATTTATAACATAATGTTCCTATCTCCCAAATGAGAGCCCAAATTGCCATCATAGGATCCCTATTTTCTAAGACAAGTAACAATGTTGGCTCTGAGTGCTGACATTTTTCTCTCATCTTCTAATTCCAAAAGTGCTACATGTAGCATACTAAAACACAAATTATACAAGCAAGCAAGCAAGACGATTATAACACACGGACACATGAGGTTCAACTTTAACTCCCTACCCATCGATGTTGGTGGCAGATATTCTCATATGGTGGTGAAAAACAATGATATGGAGGATACTACGGAAGAGTTCACTCTAGGAGGTTTATACAACACACTGTAGATGCATGTCCCCTAAATGGGTGGATCCAGAAACTCAACAAAGACTTGATCAACGAGATCCCCATTTTGAGATAACATGTTTCACCAACTAATGATGCGAGGGACCACAAAATCAAGCTCTGCAATGCATCCGGTCGAGTGGACGAAGGATTCAAAGCATCTAACATAGAGAAAATATATTTTATTTGTTGCCTAATATCCAGTTTACTTATCGAGTAAGTTTCCAAAGTTTATGTATCTGGATATGTTTGTAAAGGAAGCTGTTACTGTTGAGAGTTTAACTTGTAAACCTAACCCTAGGGCATCCTATATAAGTAGCCATAGGGTTCTATTCAGAAATATGAAAATTGTATTCTTATTATTCAACTTGGTATCAAGAGCCAGGTTTCCCCGTCCTCCCTCCCCCCTCCTCACTCCACCATACCCGATGCCCCCAGCCTGTGTGTCGCCCTCCCTTCTCCAGCTCTGTGTGACGCAACCCCCTCCAGCGTCGTCCAACGCCCCTTCTCCAGCCCGACGTCCCTCCAAAACCCCCCTCCGTCGCCCATCTTCAGCGGTCATCCAATGCCCCCCCTCTCCAGTGTTGCCCCTCTGCGGCATCGCCCATCTCCAGCATCACCCCTCTCCAGCAACGCTCATCTCCAACGCCGATGCCGACACTCTATAGCACCCCTCCCCATCTTGATTTGCAAGTGTCCAAGTTACCTTTGTGCTCTCGTGCACGATTCTCTACCAAATAAATCACCCACTGCTACCATCTAACCTCTACTCGGTTCGTCAACAGATGATGGGTGTTGGTATGATCTAAGATGTTTTTCAGGACACACTGACTAGGACGACGATTGGTGCGGGCCATGAGGAATGGAGAGTCTATCATCTACTACAGTCGTCTGGGACTGCTGCGTATTCTGGAACTCCTTTTTTGTGCTTCTTCCGGTGCCCTCTGGCCTGAACGATCGGGTCACACATCCATTTACAAGCTTCATCGTGTTCTTCCCTAGCTTCCTCCTACTGTCAGTCTAATGTGTAAAGCATGCCAACATGGAAACACCATAAGAGTTTCTTCCCATTTTCCGGTACCATCCATACCATGAGTCTTTTTGAGTTAATTCACCTTGATGTTTGGATGCCTAGTCGATATCATGATCGTCTGGGAAATAGATACTATCTAGTTCTTATAGATGACTTTTCTCGTGTCTCGTGGACCTTCTTGTTGTTCAATTTATTAATGAAGTAAAGACACAATTTGGCACTACTATCAAATGTTTACGATATGATAATGCACGAGAGTTTCTTTCTCATGATATGCCATCTTTTCTATCGACCCATGGGATTTTACATCAAACTACTTGTGCCCATACTTCACAACAAATGGTGTGACCGAGCAAAACATAGACATATTCTAGACATTGCACGAACTCTGCTGATTGATTATCATGTTCCTTCTACCTACTGGGATGATGTTGTTCTACCTGTCACTTATCCCATTAATCATATGCCCTCTACCTCCATTGATGAGCGTGTACCCATTGAGGTTCTCTTTCCAGGGAAGGCTTTGTTTCTTGCTCCACCAAAGGTCTTTGGGTGTATTGTCTTTGTCCATATCCTTGGTACAGGAAAGGACAAACTTGTTGCCATAGCGGTCAAATGTATATTCCTTGGGTATTCCAGGAATCAAAAGGGGTATAGATGCTATGATCCTAAATACAAAAGGTACTATACAAGTACATATGTTACATTCTTTGAATCCCTTCCCTTCTACTCCAGGTCGAGCACACATGTTAGCCCTTCACCACCATCTACAGCTCACATTCATGTTCCTACTCCAGAGATTGATCTCTACAAGATGACTACTACTCAGAGCGACACCCTTTCTGAGCTGGCACCATCTCCTCGGGTATATCCTACAACTAAGTCTCTACGGACTAACGACACTGCTTCATCAATGGATACTGATATATGTACCTTTGAAAAATCAAGAGATGCTCCAGTAGACATGTCGATAGACCTACGAAAGGGGACCAGACAATGTCCATCTCGATACAGTACCAAGCATCCGATATCTGTCGTTGTATCATTTTCTAGTCTTGGCCCCTCATACAGACAATTTTCCCAAGCAATCTTTGATACAGTTACCCCCCATACATACAGAGGCACTTCGTGATTCCAGATGGTTCTTAGCAATGGAATAAGAGATGTCTGCCCTGATATATTGGAATGCATAGACGCTAGTTGATCCTCTTGACGGCAACATGATTGTAGGATCCAGATGGTTATTCACCATAAAGTACAATCTAGACTGATCCATTTCTCGCTACAAGGCAAGGCTTGTGGCAAAGGGGACCACGCAAACTTATGGTGTTGATTTTTTCGACATTTTCTCTCTGGTTGCTAGTTTATCTACTGCACGGATCCTTATGGTCGTGGCAATATAGCTTGATTGGCCCTTGCATCAGCTAGATATGAAGAATGCATTCCTTTATTAAGACCTTCAGCAACAACCTCTTGATTTCGTTGCTCAAGGGAAGTGTCAGAAGGTGTGCATACTACACAAGGTCATATATGACCTCAAACAGAGGCCCTGCACCTGATTTTAGAAACTATCAGAAGTACTAGATAACTTGGGCCTCATCCGATCTTCGACAGACTATTCTTTATTCATATGAAAGAATGGAAAAGGAACCATGGCTATGCTTATATATGTTGATGACATTATCCTCACATGAGATGACTCTAATGGTATTCTAGAAGCGAAGGTGCAACTAGCAGAACAGTTTGTAATCAAAGATTTGGAGTCACTTCGATACTTCTTGGGAATTGCGATTGCAAGGTCCAGGCGAGGATTAGTCATGTCTCAACGGAAGTATGCTACCAACCTACTTCAGGAGACAGGGATGTTGGGATCCAAGACAACACAGATACCCATGAAGGGATGCATCTATGAGTCAGGTGATATTGAAGATACCAGTCGATATAGGCGCTTAGTGGGTAAGTTGTTATACCTAACAGTCACTTGACCAGATATCTCTCTTGCAATCAGGAAGTTGAGTCAGTTTATGGACTCCCCCACTTTAGCTTACTTCAATGCATGCACGATGGTTCTAAGGTACATCAAATGCTCCCCGGAGAGAGGTCTACTATTTACTAAAGGCAACAACTTTGACCTCATGGCCTATTCAGATGCAGACTATGGAGGATGCATGATAGATAGAAAGCCTATCACAAGTTTCTGCACCTACCTAGTAAGAAATATAGTAACTTGGAGAAGCAAGAAACAAGCAGTAGTTTCTCGTTCAAGTGCTAGGAGTGAATACAGAGCCATGGCTCTGCTGCAGAACTAGTATGGAATTGATCCGTACTCACAAATCTCCATATTACTCCTACTAATGTTATGTAGCTCAGATGTGATAACCGTGCAGCAATGCACATAGCCAACAACTCCATGTTCCACAAACGCACCAAACATGTGGAGGCTGACTACCATTACACTAGAGATCTGATACAAAGAGGGATACTCCAAACTCACAACGTACCATCGGCAGATCAGACTGTAGACATGTTCACCAAGCCACTTGCTCGCACACGATTTGAAAAATATGGTAACAATCTAAGCATGATTGATATATATGCTCCAGTTTCAAGGGGAGTGTTGAGAGTATAACTTGTAACCCTAACCCTAGGGTACCCTATATAAGTAGCCCTAAGATTTTATTAAGAAATATGAAAAATCATATTCTTGTTATTCAATTGTTACATATGCTCCCTCAACCGAAGGTTAGGATATCGAATGCCACTCAAAAATCATATATTTATTGCATTTCTCATAGTGAAGAACAATCAGCCATCATTCAAGGATGCAACACGATAATGGGTGAACCTTGCAAATATGTGTTTTAAAGTGCATCATGTTTCTCTTGTGCTTGACATTTGAAATTTGGAATGCCACTCGTTGCCCAATGAGTTTCATATGGTTCACAAAATGTCATTTCACATTCAATCAACGATCCCACAACGAACAAAATATCAACTTCATATCTTTAAGGACAAGTATACCCACTTGCATAGCTTCAATTAAAACTTCCTTCCGATCCAGACCCTCGTCAATCCACTGCCAAAAACCCAACCTAGCAAAGACGAAACCCTAATAAAAACACCATTCACCGCCCAATCCACACCAACCAAACAAAACCCACAATAAGAACACACCATTGCAGACCCAATCTTCACCTATCAATTTGGAATCCGAGCCCATGCATATCATCACAATAGCTAAGAAGTTAAAATGATTTTGAACTCATAGATAAAAACAAAACTTTCACCTATTGCTTGACGCCCAGTGGAGAGCCACTGAGGAACGAGATCTTCCAGACGAATTGGACGTAGGAGTCACCACCGAGGAAGAGCTCCGCCGCGACGAGGAGGGAATCAGTGGAGAGGCACCGCCGGCGGAGGGGCATCGCCGGCGGGTTTTGGGGGGCAGAGGGAGTGGACCTATGAAGCGTGGAGCCAAGGGCTACTTTATTTACTTGTTCGGGTGGGTTGGGCTGGATTCTCATTAACCTCACGAGCGTTGGTCGATGGTTTGAATAAGAAATGTGATGTAATGTCATTTGATTTATGATAGAATTCTAATCCAAGATTGCAGGAGGTTTACCGAGTTACCTCGAGGTAATTTGTAGGCACACCACAAACCAAACGAACCCTAAGGGTGCGTTTGGTTAGTGGGTTAAGGCGGATTAAATTGGTAGATGGTAACCTGTTTTTGGATTTTGGTGTTTGGATAGAGATTAAACTGGGTGGGTTAGAAGTGGGTTTTTGTGATATGATTGTATTGAAGTTTGAAACAGTGAGTAGTTATTGTGATGTAATTGTATTAAAGTTTGGAAAAGTGAGTAGAAATGAGTAGTTTATAATTTTTATATGATATGATGGTATAATATATTATTTTTTGATAGGATTCATGATGTAAAATTGATTTATTTAATTTTTTAAAAAGGAAATAAAGTGGGGCCCACATAGGAGTGAGAAAATATGGGGTAAGGGGGGAGTTTAATCCGGTAGTCGAACAGCACCTAAAGGATCGTTCAAGGGCGGCTTACCCTTCAAAACCCACACAGGTCACTCTCCCTCTATTTTCTAATACACTAAATAAATCATTTCATTTTCATTCATTCCATCAAAAAATAATACATTATACTATCATATCATCTAAAAATTGTAAACTACTCAACTTCTACTTACTTTTTCAAACTTCAATACAATTGATTCACATCACAACAACTACTTACTTTTTCAAACTTCAATACAATCGCATCACAACAAATCCACTCAATCCAAAACCCTCTATCCAAATACCAAAATACAAAACAGGTTACCCTCCCCCCAATTTACCTTGAGCTAACCTGCCAACCAAACGCATTCTAAGGGCTTGTTTGGTTGTCGGGTTACCCCGAGGTAACCAGGCCTACCCCGTGCTCTATCCCTGCATTTCTGGGTTGGAATTAGTTGTATGGACCGTACAATTTCTTTGTTTTAATATTTCTTAACAACTTTCAAATAAAAAAATTAAAATAAAATATATTATAATTATTAAACAAGTTAATATAACACACAATCAATGTCACATCATATTACATTTATCATTCCAACCCTCCCAACCATCCAAACAGCTACTATTCACATGAGGATACCCCAACCCAACCCTGTTACCAAACATGCTCTAAGGGTTCGTTTTACCCTCTGCATTCCTGAGTTGGAATTGCATCACACATTCCTTATTCCAACCCTCTCCCAACCCTCATAACTATCCAAACAACTATTATTCACAGAAGATTACCCCAACACACTCCATCCCAGTAACCAAATAGACCCTAAAGATGATGGAGGATTTGAGGGTAAAATAATCGTTTCACTATTTGCTTCTAGAGACTTGAGAATTTAGACCTGTCTTTGATATGTGGGTCTCACTTTAATGGGATTTTTACACCACGGCTCCTAATTTTTCTCTCAAGTATACCATAGACCCTAAAATATTTGTAATTAAACCGTGCATGCCCCTATCTAAGGGCATGGTAACGGGGATGGATTGGGTTGGAGTAATCTTCTGTTAATGGTAGTTATTTGGATGGTTAGGGAGGGTTGAAGAGGGTTGGAATGAGAAATGTGATGTGATGTCACATTGATTTATGACTGGATCCCAACCCAGGAATGCAGGGGCTAAATCAGGTTACCCCGAGGTAACCTGGTAACCAAACGAGCCCTGGGCCTGTTTGGTTGCCAGGGTACATCGGGATACCCTGGCATATCCCTAGCTCCAATCATGCATTCCAGGGTTGGAATTACTTTTATTGACCATATAATTTCTTTGGTATAATGATTTTTAATCTTGTTCAAATATACTTATTAATATAAAAAACATACTATAATCATTAAAAAATTAATATAACACATAGTCAATATCACATCACATCACAATTATCATTCCAACCATCCCACCCCCTCCAAACAACTACTATTCATTCCCAGGAGGGTACCTCAACCCAGCCCAACCCGGTAACCAAACAAGCCCTAAGGATTTAGGGTTGTCGTGTAGGAGTTGGTAAGATTTCAAGGTCGTGGCATAATTTGTAACGCTCGTGTATTAATTACGATTATGGTGTTATTGGATAAGAAATTTCGAGGTAATGGTGAAAAAAACCCTTTTTAATAACAGGAAGAAATGTGCGTGTGTGTATATATTTATAAGGAGAAAATTACATCGAGATCATATTCTAACTTTTTTTATTTACAAGTTTTGTAGAATTAGGTATTTGTTGTATAGACTTCTATTTAAGTTTGGATTTACAACTTTACAATAATCTTCAAAGTCTATTGTTGTAATTTCGTGCTATGTTTTCATGGTTATCTGTGTGTGTGTTTGTGTGTTTGTGTGTGTGCGCGTGTGCGTGTGCGTGTGTGTGTGTGTGCGCGTGCGCGTGCGCGTGCGCGTGCGTGTGCGTGTGCGTGTGTGTGTGTGGAAAGGGAAGATGTTTTGTGTAACAGCCAAGTTGGTTGTTACACGGAGCAGTTTCCCTCATTTTTTATTTTTTTTCAAAATTTTTTTCATGTATATTCATCTATATATCCCTCCTACATGTCATTTAAATTTCGCGAGAAACAAAGACTCCTAAGCCCTCCATCTAGACCGGGTAATTTTTAACGGTCTGAAATTTGTTGTAATCTACCCCTTCTAGATGGAGGGCTTAGGAGTCTTTGTTTCTCACGAAATTTGAATGACATTTAGGAGGGATATATAGATGAATGTACATGAAAAAAATTTTGAAAAAAAAATTGAAAAAAATAAAAAATGGGGGAAACTGCTCCGTGTAACAGCCAACTTGGTTGTTACACATAACAGCCTCCCCGCCCTCATATATATATATATATATATGAGGGCGGGGAGCCTGCACCCAGTGGTGTAGGAAACTCCCTGCTCCCACCCCATTTTCGCATTATTTTTTTATTTTTTTTGAATTAAAAGTTTGGGGGATTTACTTAATATGTTGAGGGGAATAAGTGTTTCAAATTTCATCTAAAATAAACATTCCTAACATGTTCATCTAAAAGGGGTCGATTTCAGCAATTTTGAGACCGTTAAAATTTGGTAGTCTTGATGGAGATGATAGAAGTGTCGAATTAAGTTGAATTTGGATTGACAACATGGTGATACATGGTGATCTAAATTCCCCATGGTTTCATTTTAAAAAAATCAAAAAACAATGAAAAATTAGGCCGGGTGTAAGGAATTTCCTGCACCTGCCGGTGTAGGGTCCTTTTTCCCTATGTGTGTGTGTATGTGTGTAAAAAGGAAAACGTACCCATTGGCACACACAAGTATGTGTTCCCATGGCTATAAATCAAATATTTTTAAATTTAAATATAAATCAAATCCATTGATTTTGATTCATGGTATAAATTATAGATTCTATTACAATTTGAGATCATTTGGAGTTCTGTAACCGTGACCAGCAATCCCAACCCTCCATAATTAATTTGATGATGGTTACTGAATATATGTCATTATTATTTTTTAATTAAGCAAAAATATATTTTGATCTTTACACCTCAATTATCTCATCCACTAATATCTCAATGTATTTGCTTAAGCAAATTTCAAAATCTTAACCCGTACGGTGCATTGAGAATGACATCGCATGGCAGTCGCGGTTTGTGGAGCACGACGGCGGCGCATAGGCGGAAGTGATGACACATTCGAGTTGGTGGTGCGTGGAGCGTCGCAGTGACGACGACGCATAGAGCATGACGTGGAAAAAGGAGAGTGCGAAAGCAAGGAGGGATCACTTCGACGTCAAATTCCAACATTTTGGTAATGTGAGTTTGAATATGGGAGGGACGACACCAACTGTATTATATTATAAATTGTTATTTCATTTTACAGGAAATCATGCAAAATCTACAAAAAAAGATTAAATATTATGCATATAATGCGTGGAAGATGAGGGTGGCGCATGGACGATAACGTTGCTTTATCTTTTGAAAAGTTAATGCTTATTTTAGATATTTGAACATATTTCTTACAAATTGTTATCTTATTTTGCAGGACACCATTCAAAATTTACAAAGTGATTGTATTTTCTGCATAAATAATCAAAATATAAAAATATTAGCAAAAAATATAAAGATAACCAATATATTACTAATATGGAACTCATTTTACAAAGAATCATTCAAAAAATACAAAAGGATATGTGTTTTGATGGACACGAGTTATTGCAAAAAGACGGTGCAGGAAACATAAAAACGAATAAAATATTGTTAATAATAAATTCATGTTACAAAAATGATACAAAATTTGCAAAATGATGATGAATTTTTGATGGATGCACAATAGTGGCAAATGACAATAGCTCGTGACATAAAATAATTGATATACTAAATCAAAATTTCATTTTACAAAATGCATACCAATGTTACAAAAAGAAATCACAGATTCTACAAAAAAATGTGAGTTTTACAAACATCTGTCTCTTGTATTGTTGTCTGAAAATGTAATTGGGCATTAACTAAATAAGGTATTATGAGAAAATATCAAAATTAGACCGAGCTAAAACTTGTAATTCAAACTATTAAATGGTATTCATAATTAACGTGTAAGAGGATGACCAAAATACCTTTTTGGGTAAGGAAATTGGCTCCATTAGATTCGGCAAAATCGTTGACCTTCTCCCTCCCCCCCCCATATATATATGTGTGTGTGTGGGCACATGCATGAGCGTGTATCAATGTTGATTGAATATTTTAAATGTTGGAGTAAGTTATAAGTGATGAATGCTAGTTGACAACTTGAACTTAGAACCATTTTGAGTATCATCAACAGGCTCATTTGGACCCAGAGTATCATCAACAGGCTCATTTGGACCCGTACTCAACATGTTGTTCAGGACCAGCATTCAGGAGATTTATGCCCGAGACATTACGCTTTGCACTAAGTATTGCTCTGATGAATGCTTCACTAAATTTCCTAGTCGCTCGCCGCTCTTGGAGTCCTATGCTTCCACATTTGTAATTTCACATGAATAAAATAAACCCAAATCTCATGTAGTTAGGTATTAGGACGTAATGAGGGAATGGTATGAAATTTGCAACTAGTCCAAAACCTTGTATCTTGTGATAACCCTCAAAGTGAAGGATTTTCTTGCAAAATTGTGGAAAGAAGAGGGTCTCTTTCTTGACCTCTTTTGACTTGTTGCTTTGCCTAATTTTGAGACTTTCAACTACAAAGATGCATCTCCTTCAAGGGTAAAAGAAAATAAATGTGCAAGAGAACTAATCCATCTCACGCCTTCGCATGCGCATGGACCTAGCCGATCAAGGGTCCATACGCCCGAGCAGACATCTCTCCATACACGTAGAAATGGTTCTGCAAAATATGCCGTGCACCAATGAGAAAATCATTTCAAGTATACCAGTATAATATCAGGGTTTCCCAAAAACAACCAGTATACAGAAATCATAAAAACCTCCAATGATCTATGAAACAAAATACAGCTTTGAGGTATACTTATCACAGATCAAATGAAACCCTTGGAGAGAACATCATATATGTTTGCCAAATTCATAGAGATCATATCAAAATATTAGGAAACTGACTACAACACTGTTTAGGAAGAACGGCTGAAAATCAACTGTAGAGTTTAAAGCGGATAAATCAGTAAATTTCAGAAAAATCACGAGTTGAAGACCCTTACTTGTGAGGACACCACCTCTGAACATTACAAGAATGTTTAGTCAGAATCCAACTAAACTGGAATCCTTTCCTTGCCTGTTCTCGATTCGTGCTAGATCAGTCAAAGTGTATAGAATATTCGACTGGATGTCAACTACTGGAAGGAAATCGATGCCACAAATTATAGCATGACAAAGTTACATATATCTAAAAGGTGCCAATTACAAAAGCCTAAGAATGGAAGCTTCATATCGCAGTAGTTCCAAGATACCCGTACTCAAGATCGCGAAACAATTATTAATCTGCGCCTCTGGTCATGCTAAAGAAATAATAACCATAACTGAATTATGATTTTACTCGAGGAAATTATAATTCCGAAGAGAGATGAACATGGATTAGTGTCGGGTAGCTCCTAGTAATGTCTTACACCTATGCAAAAGAGAATCTCCGCCGCAGATTGTTGCAGCCTCGATCCGGTTATCAAGCCTCAATCACAAACAAGGGCTGGAAATATCAACAGCATAAAATGTGAGTTTATACTTGGTGACCGCACATGGTGATGAATGGATTGTTGAAATCGAAACTCACCTGATCAACTCCCACAGGTTTCCCATCCTCAGCAAGGATTTCAACAACAGTTCCTGCATGATCAGCCTGCACAGAAGAAATTTCGATCTTGAAAACCATGTGGGGGTAATAAAAAAAATAGCAGATGGTTGGTGATAGAGATCGAAAATATTCATGTCAAAGGTCATGGACGGCAGAAATTTATGGCAGAAATTGCGGGAAACAAAGCAAATCAAGGAAAGACAAGACATGACTTGAGCCCAACATTTTCTCATTGTTGCTTTACCTTTCTGAGACATGGTATCATCCCTAAAAAATATCGGAAAGCATAAAAATGGAAAATTATTCTTTTTAAATGGAAAGTAAGGTTCCAACCATTGTTAATTGGTTAGATGATATTTATCCTTTTTCCTGCTAGGGGGACAAGTGGAAGAAACTATACAGTAGGCATGTGGATAATTTATTGGCAAAGATGTCTCTTTATATAGCAAGAACTGGCTCCTAATAAGATGAGAAACGCGCCTTAGCTTTTCCGGTTATGATCAAGTCCAAAACAATAATAATGAAAATAAAATTTTCAACTATATAGACAGAAGGTATCCAACTTCAACTTAAAATGGAAGACAATTGGTTCTTTGTCGGTCCTTTACCTAAAGAAGAGGTTAATGTCAAAACTCAAATCTGTAACCGCTCGGTAACGCATCAACAATCTTTATCGTTGCGCTAAGGCTCACCTTGTTTCTATAATTATTTAAATGTAGATTCCAGTTTGGATACATAACTCCCGATACCCAAACCCCAACATGGGTGAGTTTCGTTAATTAAGAACCAGCTTTCTTCAGAAGTAAAAAGTTTTAATATATCTCATTGTCGTTGAATTGTGAAGCAGTGCAGAATGCCAAGGTCCAAAATGTGTAAGATGCTTGCCCGAGAAAATCAAGGCATTAACATATAATATGCATGCATACATAGACAATTATATGATATATGTATATATACACATGCATGTATATACTCCTAACAGCTTTTAATTAGTCATATCACCGTGAACTTTAAAGTTGGTAAAATTTTATATACGTGGATGTGAAACTAACAATAGATAATCAACGTTAAAGATGGACGAGCAAAAGAAGCTAATTATATACATAGACATGCAAAGATAATTATATACATATAGATGTGCAAGACTCTGACCAGTGGATCTGTCACAGAACAACAAGGTACGTCGCCGACGAACTTCTTGTTGTGTTGAGAACGAGAGAGATAATGAGAGAGAGGGATGGATGGGGAGCTCCCGTACTCGAGGCGTTACCTTGATGGCTTCTCCTCTTCTCGGGAGGTCTATTTATAGGGCACGAGCCCCTCAAGCCGTCCGCCCCCATCATCCCCGCGCCCGCCCGACGTGACACCGTCGGATCCGGTCATTCCGCAACCGTCGGCCGCGAAACGGCCGGTTGTTGACCACTACAGATCATTTACTGGGGTTATTCATACATCTCCCACTTGACCAAAGTGGTCAAAAACATATATACTCCCACTATTCGTGTAGTATATACATGGAGATTTATTATATGAGAATCATTATTTATGAAACCTCTTTCTTGACTCATACATTCCTGAGTCCCATTAAACCAACATGTTTAATGTATGTTCCTGCTGCTATTCCCTTGGTTAGAGAATCAACCAACGTGTCACTGGTAGATATGTAGGTTACCGTGATTTCTTGCTTTCCCACTATATCTTGTATATAATGATATTGGATCTCAATGTGTTTTCCTTTAGAACTATTAGCCCCACTATTGATCAAGCTTATCGCAGTTTGATTGTCACAATACATTTCAATTGTCCCTTTTACCAATTCGAGGCTTAAGTTCTCTAGAAAACGCCTGATCCATACAGCATGAGTAGTGGCCATGCTACATGCAATGTACTCAGCCTCATGTGTATGTCGAGATACACATCCCTGTTTCTTACTACCCCAAGAAACGGCTGCACCACCAAACATGAACAGGTAACCCGATGTGGATTTTCTATCATCCACATCCCCTCCGAAATCGGCATCGGAGTATCCTATCACTTCAAGCGATTCTGCTTGATATACAAGCTTCAGATGTACTGTCCCTTTCAGATATCGAAGAATCCTCTCTACAGCTTCCCAATGTGCTGGACCGGGATTGCTTTGATATCTACTGACTAAGCTTACTGGATAAGCTAAATCAGGTCGAGTACACATCATTGCATACATTAGACTTCCTACCGCTTGTGCATATGGTACATCCAAAGGTTTTTGCTCCTTTCTGGGACACTGATTCATATTGAGTCTCTTTCCCATCACAAGTGGTGTTAGAGCTGGAGTGTTGTTCTGCATTCCAAATCTCCTTAATACTGTATGCAAATATCTTTCCTGACTAAGGCTCAATGTCCTTGAGTCCATGTCTCTTGTTATTTGAATTCCAAGAACATAGAATGCTTTGCCCATGTCCTTCATCTCAAATTCATTGCTCAATTTCTGTTTGATTTCATCGAGCATTTGTATGTCATTACCTGCAAGCAGAATGTCATCTACATACAATGACATGATTGCAAACCTGCTCCCACTCTTCATGAAATACACACAGTTATCCAATTTATTTGAAACAAATCCAAATTGACAAACTTTCTCATGAAATTTGAGATACCATTGCCGTGAAGACTGCTTTAAGCCATATGACTTTCTTAACTTGTAAACCTTTTTCTCTTCACCTTCAACCCGAGATCCATCAGGTTGTCGCATATAAATCTCCTCCCTTAATTCTCCATTAAGGAAGGTCGTCTTCACATCCATTTGGAACAATTCCAAATCCATATATGCGACTATGACTAAGATCATCCGAATAGATGCAAACTTAGCCACTGGAGAGTAGGTTTCCTGGAAATCTATTCCAGTTTGCTGAGTATAACCCTTGGCAACTAATCTGGCTTTGTATTTGTCAACAGTACCGTCAACTCGGTACTTTTTCTTGAATACCCACTTACATCCTATGGATTGCCTACCTTCTGGCAAATCACATAATTCACATACACCGTTTCGTTCGATTGAGTCCAACTCATCTCTCATGGCGGCCGACCATGATTCCGACTCAGATAAAGCCATAGCTTCATCAAAGGATATGGGATCTGTACAATCCACGACATCCTCATCCACGGTGTAGCACGACGCCTCGCATTCATAAAAATGGTAATCTTCCATCTATGTGGGTCGTGTTCTGGGTCTCTTGTTGCCGATTATACTCGTGTGTTGTGTGGGTCCACCCACTTCCTATAAAGGATCATCATGTTCCATAGGTTCATTCTCTACATTTGGATGATCGATGTCATCCTCAAGTTCTTGTCTAATGCTCAAGTCGTCTTCATTGTCATGTAGGACAATCAGAGCATCTGATTCCTCTACTTCATGCTCCTTTTCTTGATGAATTTCAAGAAAAGTTGCATCACGACTTTCGATCAGACCCTTAGTTTCATGAAAGAAGCTATATCCTTTAGAATTATCACTATACCCAATGAACTTGCACTTTAATGTCTTGAAGTCTAGCTTGTCTCTAAGCTGACTCGGCACCAAAACATGTGCTACACATCCCTATTTCCGGAGATGGCCTAACTCGGGCTTTCTGCCATTCCATATTTCATATGGCGTTGATTATACAGACTTGGTGGGAATCCTATTCTGTATATAGTTCGCAGTCAACACTGTCTCTCCCCAGAATTTCTTGGAGAGTCCTGAGTGTGAAAGTATACATCTTACTGCAATCATCAAAGTTCGATTCTTTCTTTCTGCTACACCATTCTGTTGTGGTGTATACGACATTGTAGTCTGCCTACGAATGCCTGCCTGAATACAGTAATCCTCAAACTCCTTTGAGGTATATTCCCCACCTCTATATGTCCTAAGAGTCTTGATTGGTTTTCTCAATCTTGTCTCCACTTCTGTCTTATATCTCTTAAATGTTTCAAGTGCCTCCGACTTACTTCCTAAGAGATAGACATAGGAGAACTTCGAATAGTGATCAACGAATGTTATAAAATATTCCTTATTTCTATGCATGCTGACGCTCAGTGGTCCACATATGTCTGAATGGATCAAATCTAGTAACTTTGTTGACTGAGTTCCGGCTGATAAGGGTCTTCTCGTCATTTTACCGGTCAGACAGTGTTCGCAGGGCAATGTCCTTGCACCCGTGATCTTAGGCAACAAATTTGCCTTTATCGTTCGATCCATCTTAGAATTTCCTGGATGACCCAGTCGCATGTGCCACAAGTCATAATCAGACAAAAAACACAAGAAATAATCAGAAGTGGCATTCATTGATTCACTAGAATTTATTACAGGAAGACAGAACAGGTCATGCTCGGGCACAAACTTTCCCATCGCATAGACCTTCTTATTCTTGCCTATTGACACACGCTTATTATAAAACCTAACTTCGAAGTCTTTCTTGAGCAGCACTGGGACAGATATCAAGTTCTGACGTATCCCTGGGGCATATAGTACATCATTCAGTATCATAATGCTATCCCCCGGGTCAAGTCTGTATGTCCCAACACCTTCTACGTCAAGGTAGGTGTTGTTCCCCATGAAGATCATCTGTTCATCTTTGCTCAGCTCCTTGAAGTCCACCAAGCCTTCCTTCGTCTTGCCGATGTGTCTGGTCGCTCCAGAGTCGATCCACCATCCATCACTGTCCGTAATGACGGAGTTGCATTCCACGACAGCCGCGAATTCCATTTTCTTCTTACCTTTGCTTTTAGGTATTTTAGAATTTCCTGGCTTCTTCTTGTTGGGGCAATTGACCTTGAAATGGCCATATTTGCCACAACCGTAGCAAGAACCGCGTGGGTATTTCCCACTCTTTCCCTTGAAATTCGCCTTGGAGGGGCCCAGCCTTTTTCTTTGCGTGCACGGCATTTGCTTCTTCTTCTTCCTCGACCTCAAAGATCTCTGCTTTTGATCTTTGTTTGGAGAGGTCCTGCTCAATTGCCAACTGTGCAGGTAGGTCCGTCACAGACTTAATGTTGTCGTTCATCCTCAGAGATGTGGCAACCATGTCGAATGACGGAGGGAGACTTCCTAGTATGGTTGCGATCTGCATCCTCTCCGGAATTGCGCAATCAGCAGCCGTTAGATCCTTGGCCATCACGATCATCTTGTTCACGTGCTCGAGGACACTTTCAGATTCCTTCATTCTACACGAGTTGTACTTGTGTAGAAGAAGTTGGATGCTCACTTCAGATTTGGAGTGATATTTCTCCTTAACCGCGGTCCAGAGCTCGTAAGCTGATTCGCAGGTCTCAAAGACCCGAATCAGGTTCAGATCTATGTGGGTCAGCATAAAGCTCCTGGCCCTATTATATATTTTCTTCCACTGTTCGCGGGACCTAATTTCATCCACAGTTGGATTATAATATAAAGTTGGACCGGGTTTGTCTATGATGGTGTGTACGCTATCGTGTAGCAGGCCATAGTAGATATTTCTACTCCACAATTTATAATTAGTACCGTTAAGGTACTCAATTTTCCTACCTCAGTGGCAATGGTTTCGCTTGTCATTTTTGTTGATCTGTGTTACCCTATTAGGGTTTCGAAGAAAACAGATAGGTCTTGATGGCGGTGACTTGTTCGGCCACGCTCGAGTGCAGCAGCGTCAGGGCCCGATGCAGCAAAGAGGGAACAAGACCGAGGTCGTCGTGCTCTGATACCAGTCAGAGAACAATAAGGTACGTCGCCGACGAACTTCTTGTTGTGTTGAGAACGAGAGAGATAATGAGAGAGAGGGATGGATGGGGGGCTCCCGTACTCGAGGCGTTGCCTTGATGGCTTCTCCTCCCCTCGGGAGGTCTATTTATAGGGCGCGAGCCCCTCAAGCCGTCTGCCCCCATCATCCCCGCGCCCGCCCGACGTGGCACCGTCGGATTCGGTCATTCTGCAACCGTCGGCTGCGAAACGGCCGGTTGTTGACCACTACAGGTCATTTACTAGGGTTATTCATACAGGATCTGGGTACTCATGGAATGACCGGGGTGGCAGGTGCAACAAATGAGGGAGAGGATGAGTGGAAGAGGTTGGTGGCAGGTGATGTGAGTGCTCACTGTCTAGAGATCAAGCTCTTATTTCGAAATAATGATTCTGACTAGGAAGATATGTGACCAGGAGAAGAGGATGAACCACATTCATCTTCATCCCTACCTGCAAACTTGCCCCCCCCAATCCTAATCCTTCATGTCTGAAGCTCAAGCAAGAGGTGTCCATATCCATGACGCCAATCCACATGAGCTCCATCACTTCTCATATTGTAATCACATTCAAACACGCGAATAACACGTACTCTACATCTTCCCTATGCAACAAACATGGCAAATATCATTTAAGCCCAACTCTCACTTGCTATTCGGCATTGTGATAACTAACCTCCTCTATCCTACCAACCAAGCATGCTTTTCCACATTCTGTGGAGCCTGGGCCTTCTAAAGAAGCATTCCACAGAAGGATAAATATGCATCTCACTATCGCATTGTGACTCGTAGTGGTATTCGTGGGGCTAAAACCCACTCCACTTGTACCTAACCAGATCCGAACCATGACATCGGATCAATAGGTCGCCCTGCCAATCAGAATGATTATCCATTAGATTGGAATTGGATTGCCATTTTCTGAAATGGATATCGGATTATCCGTGGGTATCGGTGGATTCTAAACAATTAGATCCAAGTCAAACAAAATTTGTTGAAGCTAATATTCCGATGTAAAAACGGAAATGACGAAAAACAACCAAACAATACAAAATTTGCTAATATGTTTACAAATCAAAATGTCCACCGTCTGTTTATCTCGATCTTCCGACCAATTTAACCAATATTAGTGCATGATTCTTGAATATGTAGGATCAGTGCCCATCGAGGGATCCTGAAGGTCGAAATAACGGTATCGATCCATGCTTGTCGATGAATCCGGTGACCGTCGGTTGATCCCGAGTAGGGATACAAATGGACGGATATGGATATGGATATATGTGTCACCATATCTTTATCCGTTTTTAAATGCGAATAGGCATTCGAAATATTGACGGATATTAATACTATGGTACCATATCCTTAAAAAATGGACATGGGTATAAATCAGGTTGATCGCATATGAATAATATTACAAATACTTTATAGATTAGCTTAAAATGGATACGGATGTAAATCGGGTCCATTTTATATAGATTTTAACATCCGTATCCATACCCGTTTTAAAAGAAATACTGACATGGATATCATTTGATATATGCAAATATTCGTATCCGTAGCCCTATATCCGTTTTCATATATAAATATAGTTGCAGATTTATTTTCAACCATATAGGAACATAATTTATACCTTCTTTCACCATGTTTGGTATAATTATTATGACATATTCACATTTAATATATTTACATCATGTGTAGAATAATTGCATATTAAGCTAATATATAGTATTTCTAATTCGTACGCGATTAGTCCTCGATTTACATCCGTGCTCGTTTCTAAGGATATTATAACATAGATTTCATATCAGTCAATATTAATATCTGCATCTATTCGTATCTAAAATGGATAAGGATATGGTAACACCTACATTTATAGGACTTTTTTTATTAAATGATTACTATCATAATTAAATAGCTACTAAAAATAATTTTTTAAAAAAATAGATATCAATCGGCACCTCGGGTGTCGATTTGGAGAATACCCTCCCAAATCGGCACCTCATGTGCCGATTTGGATGGGACCCCTCCAAATCAACACCTGAGGTGCCGATTTGGGTTACCCCATGAGCATGAATGTGCAAGGAGCCATATAGCTGCCAAGTAGATGCATCTGTACATTACCTTCGGACATTAATCTATCGTTTCCGTGTAGGTATTTGGGCAGACATTAATATAACATTTGCATGCACATTCATGTTGATGTGGCGTACTAAATCAGCACCTTAGAAGCTGATTCGGAGGAGACCCGCCCAAATTGACACCTCATTCGTCGACTCTAAATCGGCACCTGAAGTGCTTATTGATGCTTATTTTTAATTATCAACCCTCGGTAACTATTTATTTAGTTACGATTTAATTAGTAATTATTTAATAAAAACGTTCACATAGATATATGTATACGTCCGTTTGCATCCTAATGGACACTCCTAAGTAGACCCATGGGCATTGTCCAGGTTAGAGGGCGATGAGATGGGTCGACCCATGGGTACATGTGGATCACAAGATCGAAGCCACATATTTCACGTGTCAATCGGGTTGGGTATCCGATCTGATGTGATTTGTTGGGGACCAATTGGTTTAGGGTCGACCCATATGGATTGAGTTGGGTACCCATTAAACTCATGAACCGTGCACAACCCTAATTGTAAGCTTGGAAACTGCAAAGTACTTTCATGATCATTCCTAAGCCTCCTGTCTATGAGTCATCATTATCGTTCCCTGACAACATGATCGCTGATGTGAAATCTTTGATCCTCATATCTCAGTTGTGCGACAAATCCGAGTATTCAAATCCCCTCCCAACACTGGACCACCATCATTCGTATATCTTTCGCAATAGTTGCTAACATGGGGAAAAGCTCTGCAACAACCTCCTTCAATGACCAATCATCCAACCACAACTTGAGTCCTTCCGATACCCCAGCTTGCTCTCGAAGGAAGGACCCATGACAGGGAGCAAGTTCATCAGCCACATTGAGAACACTGAGGGTCTCAATGGATGTTCAACTTTCTCCTCCAACTTAATCACCCTACAATAACAAGTCACCAAAACCGTAGGACACAACTCACCCCCTCCTCCTAGCAAATTCAAAACCCATAGGGACAGGAGTGCCTCATCAAAGTGTCTCATGCTCCTGACACCCAACACCCTCCTTTGTAGGCCTATACACATTGTCCCACAAGGGTGAGGAGAACACATAAGGGGGGCTACCCACCTTTTTCCTCAAAAAAATAATTAATGCTATAAGATGTTCTAAGAGGTTAGAATGAACATACATTATATCACTGAGGTTACAATGAATATACATTATATCACTGCATTATTTTTTTATTTACAATGAAATTTAGCCACGTTATAACACTATATCATTATATCACTATAGGCCCCTGAAGCATGGAAGATTGAAGAAAACGATGGCAAAGCATAAAGTGATAGTGGAGGGTCTTGAAGGGAGGACAAGGTGGTGGTAGTGGAGGATTGTGAAGGGAGGCGAAGATGATGGAGTGCAAAAAAAATGGTGACAAAGGGGAGGCGAAAGTGATGATGGAGGGCAGAAAAGGGTGACAATGGTGAAAAGTGGCAAAGGAAAAGTCTTTAGACTTGTGAAGACCAAAAATGCAATAACTTGGCTCTTCTTTCAAGGCTTGATTGACCATGTGTGGATCTCCAAAAATCAAAATTTATGCCCTACATTCAGGCATCTCAAGGAAAGTCATGCGGCACGAAATTCGAATTAGGGCAAAATTAGGACCTTTCAACTGTTCAAATTTGGTTCTTAAAATTAGTTTTTTTTATTTTACATCCGATTATATAGAGTCTAGTTTAATTACGACCGGCGTAATTTTTTATGGTTAATTGAGTCCATTGCAAATTTTATTGCTAATTAAATAACGAGATCGCATGTGATCTCGAATTAATCAATTAGTAGGTTAGATCAATTAGTTGGTTAGATAGATAAATTAGAGTCCGAATTAGGATTTTATTTGATTTTACCTTCTTTCTGTTTTTGTAATTACACCCCTCATATATAAAGGGGATGGTAGTCTAATGTTCTAAACAGTTCAGAGTTAATTAAAAATCGATATTTATCTCTCCCCCATCTCTTCATTCTCCCTCCACGCAGTCTTCGCGGTTCTTCATCTCTAAATCCCTCGCATCCGGCGAGTCTTCTCTCCTTCTACCCTCCAATTTCTTCTCCACCATATTTTTTTTCCACCGATAGAATATTCCTGTTTGCATCAAAAAGATACTCGTTTGGGCTGCATCCAAGGCAAATTCCCTTACCTTAGCACCTAGGTGAATGCCAATAATAACATGGTGCACAATATATATTAGGTTGACCAATATAGTCTAATCTCTTAGTGTTGGCCAAATTGTCGGCAACAAATTTCTTATGACAAATTAGGTGCACAAAGTATCAAGCTTTTGGAATCGAGTCTTCCCCATTCCACCTATAATGACTTCCAAGTACTTATGGGATTCAACGGAACCTACAATGGTTAAGGCCCAATTGTTATGCAGTAGTCCTCGACTCATTCCTCAACGTGTACATAAATTACCAACATGGTATTATTATTAAGAAATTACAATATCCCTCACTTAATATACATAGCATCCTCGTTGTGACTGCTCCAGTCCTTTACGCTATGTAGTAATGGTAATTTCTCAAGTAGCCAATTCTTTGCATAGATACTGTCAAACAACTTTTTCCTTATGTGAGAGAAAAATGTTTTTATACCAACCGTGATAACCTGTGCCTAAATCTGATTTTGACTGAAAAAAATTATCATTATGAACTAACTAGAAACCTTGATTGCATCCGACCAAAGTACCCAAATGATTAGAGATGCCAGGTAGTGTTCCCCAGCTCCTAGATCCCACACAACTTTTATAAGTTCCTTGTGAGAGACTTTCTATTGCATGTTACACCGTATGCGAGAACCTCAGGGTGTCATTTAAGCAATGGACACATCCTCTTTATGTTGATAAATAAAATGTGAAAACGTGATTAGAACAAGAAAAAATAAAATAAAGAAATATGAAATGTGGAACACTTCGGACTTTTACGTGGAACTCTACTCCGAGAGGAGCAGGATGAATCCATTGGAGAATGCCTCAAAGGATCGGATCCTTTATTGAAATCTCTCAATAAATAAACGGGGTGTGGGGCTTCTTATATAGCCCCACAGACAGATCGGATTCCTATAGATAGGTGATGTGGGACTAAACATGAGAGGGGGTAATTGGATCTTCCCATTTATTACATTCTCTGACACCTCTGAAGCTAGAGCTGAGAAAGCTGCAACTTGAAAGAAAAGAAAATATACAACATATCTTCACTCGATACATCTGAGAGATATGAGAGGAGACCTGCTCGACGTAGTCGCTGCTGGGAGAAGACCTCGCACAAGAACAGGTCTGCGATGATCAGGATGTGCATGTAGTAGAGTCGATGCGACGACCAGGTCATGCATGAAGTAGGTCTCTAGAAGAAGACCAGCGCGGAGAGTAGTTGCACAATAGAATGTGCTGAAGCACTTGATGCTCAATGAAGACAGTTGATAGCAATAGTAGTCTGTAAGTCGATCTTCATGTCGCGGATGAGCATTAGAAGTATGAAATGATCCCATGCAGAGAAGCCTATGTTGATGATGGGGATAGAGATACGACGATTAGGGATAGGTACTCGATGCACTGGTCGTCCTTCTGACGTAAGGGATAGGCACTCGACAAAGGGAGATACGCACCCGATAGAGAGTGGTTGGAGATAGGCACTCGATCACTTTTGTTGAGAAGGCATGAGTAGATGGACTTGATAAAAAAAAACCTGTAGATACATCTCAAGTAGAAGAATGTGCCCCGCTTTCACTCCTCATTTCTCCCATACTTGATAGAATAAGAACATGATCATCAAGTTGGGAGAAACAAAACTAAACATGCAATTTTTTTATTTTTTTCTCTTCTTTTAATTTTCTCTTTCTTTTCTTTTTTAAAGCTTAGGGGCGTGGGAGATGGATGGTTCCCAAATTGCAGGTGCATGCCACCACAACACGATGAAATCTTAGAGCTCATGTCATGGCTAACAGTGAAAACCCCTTTAGAAGAAGGATGGTTCTTGATTGGCTCGGAGATGTGCTGGCCAGGAGATGCGCACTGGCCGTATAGTTCCTTTAGAGTAATGCCTGGAAGGTCTGGAGATTGACAATGGTGTGGATCCTAGAAGGCGATGGTGCCCGGATATGCCTTAACCCGTATAAAAAATTAGGGTTTCAATAAAAACCCTAGTCTCAAACTTGAACAGATCATGAACAAAATAAATCAAATCTTTGAAAACAAAACCAGAATCGAACTGCTATGATACCATGTTAATATATAAAATGCAAAAGCCTAATCAAAACAAGAACAAATAAAATAAAGAAATATGAAACATGGAACTCTCAAGATTTTTACATGGAACCCTATTCTGAGAGGAGTGGGATGAAACTACGGAAGAATGCCTCAAAGGGTCGGATCCTCTATTACTCTCAGTGAATACAAGGGATGCGGGGCTTCTTATATAGCCCCACAGATAGACCGGAGTCCCATAGATAAGTGACGTGGGACTAAACATGAGAGGGAGTAATTGAATTTTGGAGAGATCCAATTATCAATCTATTACATACTCTAACACTTTACAATATTAATCAGTTTGCATCCCTGAATTCTAAGCAAAATGCAACAGTAGCCTTACTTTAGCTGACTATGTAACAAACACTGATATCGCATTAGATATAGTGAAAAACGAGATGGAAATTGGATGGGTGGAACCTGCCAATGAATTGCAATGAATGTCTCAGTTACAGTTTCAGCTTTTTTATGAGAGAAAGTGGCCCCAAATCAGTTGGTTATTCAATAAAGTTAAGCAGTCTGTCAACACCAAAAACTCAAGTCTGTCCCATGTTTTGCAGCAGTGTGGAAATGCATGTCAAACTACGTCAGTCTTATATTAGCAATGAAAAGGAGAATCTTGCACATGGCAGGCCATATTGGTGCACATTACAAGGCACATAATTAGAATGAACCCTGATTGACCAAGTGAACTCTATCGAGACACTTCTTCCAACCAGATGGGGTAAAAGAGTAAGCACAACTCGATGAACCACACAATAGTCAAATATCACATTAAGAAACCTCTACCTCTAATAATCAGTTCATCTAGGTGAAAATGCAGCCAAGCCTTCATGAGAAAGCTCAGGAAGGTGAAAGCTACGCATGAAAGATGTGTCTCGTCTACCATGGCACACCACAAGCATATTACTTGGTTCACATGATAGTATGAGTATCAAAGTTCAAAATTGCTGAAAGCCATTGCTCTCTCCTGTTTGGAAGGCCAAACATTATCTGCAAGACCAAAGTTTCGGTCTTCTTAAACTCAAAGCATTCAGGTTTGATGTATCATTCAGCTGAAGATCCTCATCATCAAATCTAGAATAACACTCCCTAATATGCATAATAAATTCATAGTGGCAAATTAAAGACAATAATCTCCTTATCCAACGACTATAACCGCCGCTCCGCTTCTTTTCCTAAAAGGCTGCACAAGAATTGGGGTAGGAGATTTAAAAAAATAGGGGAAGTAACTTCACCATTTAATGAAAAGTACCCACAGAACTATCTTAGGGGAAACAACATGCAAACTCCCAAAGCATAACTATCTTCTGTGGGCCACTGTTGCTGAAGTGGGCATATTTAATTGTGAGGTGTGTCACCTATATCTGAAGTACAACGAAGGTTCCAAAGTAAGAGATCTAACATGGGAACAATAATGCCTCCAGATAGCTAAGGGATGAATTATCAACTCCCTGTCTGTGGAGTCGCAACTTCTGATCATTAAAGAGAAGACATGGTATCTCATTTTGAACATTCCTGACAGGATGTTTGCCAGAAGGAGGGGTTTGAATGTACCAACTTACTCAAGAGATGCACGATATTCGCCACGGGAAATTTAAGGGAAAAAAGAGTATGTCGACGATAATTGCGAGAATCGTAATGACTGAAGGCATTATTAGGATTGTGTGTGAAAGGATCAAACCTTCATTTTTCTTGATCTCTTAACCTTGAATTTGAGAACGTTCAGAAATATCGATAGACTTCATCCGTCGTCATCCAGAAGTATAAAATCAAGGTCAAGCAGAGGAAGATAGAAGGTATGTGATGAGGGTCCACGTTGGAGACTCATACTCTGATTACAGACTATGGTGTCATTGTGATCCGTGGAAGCAACAAATATACTAAGTGGGGCATTAATAAGAAATGCAACCAATACTCCAAGCATGAAAATCGTTCTTGACAACTGATGGAAGCTTCGCCCACAAAAAGTTGTGGGGAGGAAAGCAATGAAAAACGACTAGTGGCCAACTCAAAACAAGCAAAGTCTGTTATAGCAGCTGCAAATACACCCACAAGTGGCGACAATGGGTTGAAAGAACTTGTTCATTAGGTTACTGACTCCTTTCCAAAGCCCTGACAGGAAAGGATAAAAGGTTTAAAATCCATGACAACCAACCAAGCTTTAATTGTTCGTAGCAAGAAAGGTACTTTTGTCACTTTATTTTCTCATGATAAACGGATTCAGGATGGTAATGCCACAAATCATATAAGTTTGAAAAGTACATACTTGAATCAGGTCATGACCATGTGGCACTAGCGGATGGGTTCAATAATACTATTGAAGAATTAAACGACAGACTGATTTGTATATTGCAAGATCTGATGACATGAATGAAGACTACGATTGCTATGGTCTCCGAGGGTCTCTACAATCAAGGTCATTATTTTTTGATCTCAGCTCATTCCAATTGTAGAAAAATAGAATGCGGAAGCGGAATCGGAAATAGAGATAGAACAGTAAGAACAAAGATTTTAACGTGGAACCCTACTCCAGAAGGAGCGGGATGAAACCACGGGAGAAGCCCCTGAATTGGGCATTTCTTCTATTGAAGTTCTCAATGAGTACAGGGGGTGTGGGCTCCTTATATAGCCCCACGGACAGACCCAATTGTGACCGCTCCCCCATGTGGTACTAAACACATGGGTGGGCTCTTTTCTTTTCCAACACTCCCCCTCAAGTTGGTAGCTGGGACAGCTGCAACTTGCAACAATAAAGAAAAATATACATCATTACATCTTCACTTGAAATCACCACAATAAACGTATGTATCCGCAACTGGTAGACAAACCCGCTTGCTGACGGGTATATCAGGTCACCGGAACGTATCTCTGTCGTGCCTGGAAGGTCACCGGACTGTCTCTGTCGTGCCTGCATGGTCACCGGATCTCTGTCTCAGTCGTGCCTGCGGGTCACCGGACTTTGTCTCTGTCGTGCCTTGAAGAAAACAAATCCAGTGCGGAGTCGATGTCGAGGATAGAGACACCATGACGAAGATCGATGCACAGTGAAGATGGCTTGATATTCTGTGAAATCCGGAGTGTTTGGTCTGTCAGTCAATGATGTAGGATGTATATGGCTTTTACTCCCCCTTTCTCCCAAACTTGTGAGAATAATGAAAATAATAGACAAGTTGGGAGAAGCAAACATGAATCACATTTTTTTATGCGTACGACTTTTTCCTTGTACACGACTTTTTTTTCGATTTTTTTTGTTAACATATGCGTACGGCTTTTTCTTGTACGCGCCTCTTTCTCTTTCTCTCCCCCTTTTTTTTGCGTGTGTACGCGCTTCTCAGATTTTTTTTATTCTTGGCCCACCCAGTTGGGCCCTTCAAAAAGAACAACTTTTTTTTTAACCATGCTCTCGGCAGGCCCCTTGGGCTTTACAACAAAATTTTTTTTGTTAGCCTGTTTGGGCCGAACACAGATGTTCCCTCCTTTTTTATTTTTTTTTAACGAGCCTTCCCACCTTTCTTCATTCCTCTCTCTCCCCCCCCCCTTTTTTTATAACACATTTACGATCCATTTGGCCATCCAATGCACGTCAGCCCATAAATTTTTTTTCCACGTCACGCGGGGCCTTTGGATTAGGGTTCTATAAGGGGAACCCCCCCTTTCTTTTTAAAGAAACGTCGCCGCCACAGGGAGAAGAACGTGGGGCTCCACAGAGAAGCTGCCGCTGGAGGAGGCCCGATGTCCCTGGCGCCTTTGCGACCGGAGTTGAAGAAGGCGAGATGGAGAATCGCCTGCGCGAGGAGTACTGGAGCTCCCCTTCTATCGCCGCACGCCGACTGGATCATATGCACGCGAGGAGTGGGTGCGCACCTGAAGCGCTGCCGCAGGGAGGAGTTGCGCATGAGTCTCCTGCTAGTCGCCTGCCGCCAGGGAGTCGCGCCTGGAGGTTTTGCGCATGCGGGGCTCGCCGCCAGGATCGAAATGAGTTGCCGTTTGCACCGCCTGTGCGTGGAGATGATGAGCGCCCCGGTCTGGAGAGATCTGTAGCCTGGAAGGGTTCGCGCCGCCTGCGCGAACGGGAGGAGTATGAAACCCTCGACTCACGTGGGGCTTGGATCTGCATTTAGGGCTCTCGAATGACGCGAACAGACTCATGGTTCCAGGGAACCAAAAAAAACTCAGAAACAACTCCTCTCAATTTTGCAGAATGACAATCAAACGAGTCTTGATCTTTGCAAACTCGCGTTACAAGAAAACCCTAATAACATAAACTCGAACCGTTGAAGAACATGAAATCCTCGAGAAACGAACCCGCTCTGATACCATGTAGAAAAATAGAATGCGGAAGCGGAATCGGAAATAGAGATAGAACAGTAAGAACAAAGATTTTAACGTGGAACCCTACTCCAGAAGGAGCGGGATGAAACCACGGGAGAAGCCCCTGAATTGGGCATTTCTTCTATTGAAGTTCTCAATGAGTACAGGGGGTGTGGGCTCCTTATATAGCCCCACGGACAGACCCAATTGTGACCGCTCCCCCATGTGGTACTAAACACATGGATGGGCTCTTTTCTTTTCCAACACCAATAAAGAAGTTAGCAAGATCGTTTATAAAAGACAATATTATGGTATTGTTGCCAATTTTATCTTCATTTCGGAGCTTTGAAAGAAATTATTCCTGTTTTGTTTGTGCTGGCTGATGTTAATTCTATTTAGTATGAGGTCGGTCAATTAAGCACGCCAGAGGGTATTTCTTTGTCTAGAAATAAAAGTTCTTCCTTTGAGTTAGTTCATTCAAATGTTCAGATATAGCATGGTTTGAATACGTTCATGGCTATAGATTTTTATAGTATTTATCAATGATTGGTCCAGATGTATATTTATCTAATAAAGAACATATCTGAAATCCCCGAGGTTGATCAGAATTTTACAAAAATGACACAATCAGTTTGACACCTCTATAAAAACCATGCACTTCAATAATGCTAGGAAATATTTAGCCAAATTCTTGCAAAGTTTCGTACAAGATAAAGGCATCATTCATGACTCATGAGCCTTCCTCCAAAAACAAATCCTAGCGGAATGGGGATTGCTATGAGAAAAAAATCAACATCTCCTCGAAACTGCTTAGCCATTATATCAAAGGCATTTTCCCTATGTATTTTACCGCTTGAAATGGGCATGTTGAATGTAGATACTTAGAGTATGTAAAAAGATGGGCAATCGGACCTTTATGACATATTCTCACAAATTTTGAATTCTAGAATGCGAAGTAGAATCAATAAATAAAATATTTTTGAAGGGGGGGGCATTCACTTGGTGTCCGCCTCAAGATTCGAACACTGATCTTCCATGCGGAATATACCCAACGCTACCAACAGACCATCTAAGGGGGTTCTCAATAATCAAAATAATAAAAATACTACGATTTTGCATGGAACCCTACTCCATATAGAGCAGGATGAAAATACAGGAAAAGACCTCTAGGGCCAGATATTCTATTGTAATCTCTCAAAGATTACAAAGGGTGTTGGGCTTCTTATATAGCCCCACAGACATGAGGTGTGCACCATGAAAATGTACACCCTAACCCACCTTTATATTAAAATAAATCACACAAAGATACAACTCATCCAAAAGCACTCGAGCATGAGCCAACACATTTTTACAATAAAAACGCTCTTGCTTAAAGATGACCATGTTTCTAGCCAACCAGATAGTTCAAATGATGGCAATGACTCTTTGCCTACCCTCCTCTGAACACCTCCAACCATCACATCCCAGAAAGTTTCTTCACTCTCGAAAGATACACCTAGTAATCTCAACTCCTCCCATAGCCGTCTTGAGCCCAGACACTTGAAAAAAAAATGCGGTCAATATCCTCTACTTCCTCACACAGTAAACATCGTGCATCCACCCCTGAAAATCACTGAGCTCTTCTTTGCCCAGTCATGATACGCCCTCTCCTTTGTAGCCAAAGGAAGATCTTTATCTGTGGAGGCACCTTTCAAGTCCAGATACGAGTACAATCACAAGCATAAATTTTAGGATCAAAGACCATAAAAGAACATAGTGTCGTATACGCTTTCCTCTCCAAGAATTGGTTGTCCCATCTCCACTGATTGTGAATTCCAGTACAAATATTACCACAGCTTCTCCAGTGATTGTGACTTCCAATACCTGATATTCACACGACTTTCTTCAATTCGGCCCTTTAGAGAGATAGGGGAAGTTTGTACATGTTGCATTGAATTCCAACATGTTGCATCCTGCGGGCCAAAGTTCTTCGATGGGAAGACTCATTACAGTTCAAGTGACTTTGACAGATGCAGAACATATTGCACGTTCACCGATGAGGAGACTTGATTCAATTCTGGTGACTCTGATAGATGTGGTATAGACCATCGTTCTCCGATGAGGAGACTCATTCCACGCCAGCCCTTCTGTTCCTCTAAGGGGATATGGAGGAGCACGCGGAGCTACGTGGGAAGGGAGAAGATAAGGGAGGAGAACCGGAATGGGATTTGAGAGGAGAAAGAAATTCAAAGGGGAAAGGGGGATAAGCTAATGGCTAATCAAATTCAACTTCATTTCATCTACCTATTACAAATGAGTAGGTTGCTTTATATATGTAATTAACACATTAAGAATGCACCATTTCTTCCAAAAGACACACCCAAACCAAAAGACACATCCCGAGATTGTGACTTTTGATTTTTTACAACAAAAGCCATAATAAAAATAAAATTACAGCAATAATATCTCTGTATTGCATCAATTCTCCACTGCTTGAAAAAAATTCATCTTCTGACGAATTGCTTGATCTTCGGTCTATCATTGAAGAATTCGATCTGAAACCATAACTTCAATCTTCCCAATTGAGCAATGTTGCCTTCTTTTCAGCGTTACGTTTATATTTTTTTTCACTAGGGGGGTGTTGTTGCAAAATTTCTACCCTTCACATAAAACAACTTTTTCCCTTGTACAACTCTCCACTTTTACAACTCTCCACTTTAACCTTTAGATAAAAGGTTATTGGTGGGGGCCTTTGTATAAAAAACCCATGAGATATTTGATCCCTTCCCTTGGAGATGAAGTAATCGATCAAATAGGAAGCTCTTCCTATTGTTAGGTTTGGGGTTTCCAAATCCCGTGACAGGACTGGAATGGGAGAGGCTGGTAGGGTGGTCGCTTCGCGGGAGGCGATAACGCCTTTGAGCACGCTTGAGGGTTGGATAACGGTGGGTTTTCAAGCCCCATCGTGCGTTGTGGAGGTGCAACAGCAAGAGAAGGCACTGGTGGCAAGGTTCGTAGAGGTGATCCAGTAGTACCGTCGAGAAGGAGGCGCAAGCCTCGCGTACGAGAAACGATCTTGTGGCCGATAGCGGTGTTGCGACCAAGCTTGGCATCTTCGGTAGTGGCAGCGGTGATGTATCACCCTCCTGGACAACAACCTAGAACGTAGTCAGAACATCATTGTTGGCATCTTTTTTGATGTCTTCTTCATTGTTTACCATGTAGAACGAATCTAGAACTTCATATTCTTCAAACATGGGATTTTCATCGAACATGGGACATGTTTCATCGTGGTTTTCTCCATCTTCTTGTTTCCCTGGAAAGCAACTTCGATTGCTAAAAAAATCAATGATTTCATATTCTCCATCTGCGCCTTCATCGAATAGTGGATGCGTGCCTTCATAGTAATGATGTACAGCAGTTGTAACAATAAAATCTTCTTTCTGACTGAAAATATCTTCATTTTCTTGATCGAAAACGGGTTGCACAGAAGATGCGACGGTCTGATTTTTTTTGTTGACGACTATTTCTTCCTCGAAGAGGGAATCTAACCATCTCTGTACCTTGATGCTTGCTTGAAGATGGTGCTTGAACCTTTGTTGACGCGAGCACGAATGCAAACCATGGGAGAGACGACTCAAATCAAACTTGAAGTGCCAATAGACGATAGGATCGTTGAATCGTGGAAATGATTCGGTTGCCATGGTCCGATACCAACTGATGCATTCTAGAGATTTGGGAAGAATTCTTAAGGGGTGAGAAGAGAAGAAATTGGGGTAATGGGGTATGGAGGAGCACGTCAAGCTACATGGGAAGGGAGAAGATAAAGGAGGAGAACTGGAATAGAGGATTTAAGAGGAGAAAGAAATTCAAAGGGGGGAGGAGGATAAGCCAATGGCTAATCAAATTCAATTTCATTTCATCTTCCTATTACAAATGAGTAGGTTGCTTTATATATGTGGAAAAAGAATACTTATTGTGTTTATTCATAAATCCCAAGGGTTCTCTTATATAGAAGAGAGAAACTCAAATGGGTAAATTACATACTATGGGCAAAAGAAATAAATAGCCGTAAAACAATGACATAACATAAAACTCATCAACACTCCCCCTCAACTGGAGCGTAGATGTCGATCAAGCTCAGCTTGGAACAACATTTCTGAAAGGGTCCTCTAGCTAAAGCCTTGGTGAGCATGTCTGATGTTTGCTCACTAGAACTGACATGGGATGTAGAAATAAATCCCTGCTGGATCATATCTCGAGTGTAGTTGCAGTCTACCTCAATATGCTTGGTTCGCTCATGGAAGGTTGGATTGTTGGCAATGAACAGTGCATCTTGGTTGTCGCATTGGAGGTGCATATGAAGAGGCATCTCAATGACTACGTCAGTCATGACTGATCTAACCCACATCATCTCTATGATATCTTGTGACATAGCTCTGCTCTGATTCAGTACTCGATCGGGCGACAACTGTCTATTTCTTGTTCTTCCATGATACTAATAAGTTCCCTGCAAATACTGCAAACCCGAAAGTTGACTTCATGTCCTTGGGACATCATGCGTAGTATGCATCTACACAAGTTGTAACTGCAAGGGTTGTACCTCTGCTAAACAAAAACCAGTACCAGATGAGGTCTTCAGATGCCTCGAAATCATATGGATTGCATCCATATGGGTCTGTCTTGGCTGCTCCATGAACTGACTTAATTTGCTTACTGTAAAGGATATGTTTGGTCCGGTGATGGTTGCATATAGCAGCTTGCCAACTAACTCCATGCATCTCCTCTTGTCGACCTCATCAGTGTCGTCATCATAGAATTTCATGCTTAAGTCCATGGGAGTAGTGGATGGCTTGCAATATGTCCTACATGTCTCTGATAGGAGATCTGTAACATACTTCCTCGGGGTCATCACAAAACCTCGGTGGTTCCTGGCGAACTCTAGTCCAAGGAAGTATCGTAGACTGTCAAGATCTTTGGTCACAAACTGTTGACACGGGAAAGCCTTAGCTGTTTGAATCCCATGTGCATTATCCCATGTAATGATGTCATCGACATACACCAATATAGCAACGGTGCCCTTATGGGACCTCTAAACAAACAATGAGTGATCTACAGTGGATCTCACAAAACTCTTTTGTTCTATCACATCTGAGAGCTTCTGAAACCATGCTCTCGGACTCTGCTTAAGGTCATAGATCACCTTATGAAGTCTGCACACCTTCTGAGACTCCCCCTTAGCAACGAACCAAGGTGGTTATCGCATGTAGACTTCTTTCTGAAGATCGTCGTAGAGGAAAGCATTTGTCACATCAAGATGGTACAAAGGTCAGTCTCGTGTGACAACGATGGAGAGAGGAATCCGAAGTGTGGAGTGCTGAGCCACTGGAGAGAAAGTGTCTTGATAGTCCACCCCATAAGTCTGGGTGAACCCACAAGCTACGAGATGTTCCTTGTAGCGATCAATGTTGCCATATGCTCGTGTTTCACAGTGAGCACCCACTTGCATCCTACAACCATGGAAGGCCGTATCGGCGATATATAGGCGATATATCGCCGATAATATCGGTTTCGACGGGGTAGGGGTTTCGATATTACCAGTATATCATTTTACAGGGATGTCGGCGATATATCGCCGATATATCGCCATAAAATGACTGGTTTCAGTAGAAAAATCCCGGATATCAATCAATATCGTCGATATTTCGCCGATATCTCTATATGTCAATGCTATTATTCATGGAAGATTGATTCAACACCTAGTATTAAAACACATATATCTAGCTACACCTAGTATTAAAACACACAATGGTTTATAATATATTGTTTCGGGTCGGGGGCGCTACCCCCACACCCCCGCAAGGGGGGGGCAACCTGGGCCCCCCTAGCCTCCCCAGGCTCGCTGACCGGGCAGCGAGACCCCCTTACTAGTAGGGTATGGTGCGACAGGAGGATGCATACAATGGTTCTTCAACTTGGTGTATGTTTACAAGTTATTCATGTTGTAAGACTTGAATGAAATCGATTTCCAATATCTATAAGTCAATTCTTCAAAAACAAAATATCTATAAGTCAAGAGTCAAACATTAATATCGATATGTTCAAAATGATCGATATATGCGATATAAGCTTCATAGATTGATCGATATGTGTGATCTAAGAGTATATTTGTAAGTTATTTAGTGATCTAAGAACTTGGATGAACTCCTTTTTCAATATATATAGGTCAACAACTAACAGTACCAGTGATATTTCGATATGATCGATATGTGCAATATAAGGATCATAGTCACAAATGATCTATATGGGTCATCTAAGTGTATATTTGTAAGTTATTTAATGCTATAAGAACTTGAATGGAATCCATTTCCAATATCTAAAGGTCAGGAATAAACATTAACAGCAATATGTTCGATATGATGACCGATATGTGCGATATATGGTCTATAAATGACCGATATGTGTGATATAAGTGTGTATTTGTAGGTTATTTGTTGTTCTAATATCTTGGATGATCTTAATTTCTGAAAAAATGCCAAAAAAATTGTCTTTTTTGAGCCATTTTCAATATTTCCACCGATATCGTCTATATATCCCGATATATCCATTTCTGGACGGACCGAAACGATGTCGATATCAATACGGTCTTCCATGCCTACAACAGACACGTCTGCATGAGCTGCAACAGTACTCCACGTGCCACGAGACTATAGAGCATCCATCTCTGCTTCCATGGCCAAATGCCATTCGGTCACCTTGAGTGCCTCATGATATGTACGGAGATTTCAACAACAGATAACCCCACAATAAACTTTTGGACTAGTGAAAGCCTCTCTAGAGACACTTGACCTGCCATGGGGTATCGTGCACAAGAATATTTTCCTTTTCGCAAGGCAATGGACCACCCTAAATCACTCTCTACTGGTGATTCTGGCTTAACTTGTATATCAACATGCTCATCTGTACATCATGCACACCACTAGTTCCATCAGTCGTGTTGGAGAAAATAAGAGAGTTGTTTATTCCTGAAACCCTAGGCTCTCTTATATAAAGGAGATACCTATGGGTAAATTACATAAGATGGACATAAAGAAATAAAATAACCAGAAAGGTACATAGGAATGTATAAATATCTCAACACTCCCCCTCTAGATGGAGCATATATGCCAATCATGCTCAACTTGGACGAACACTTCTGAAATGGCCCTCTGAGTAATGCCTTGGTAAAGATATCTGTTGTTTGCTCTCCTGAACTAACATGAACGGTAGAAATCAGACCCTTCTGGATCATATCTCTAGTATAATGGTAGTCTATCTCAAGATGTTTCATTCTCTCATGGAAGGCGGGAATGTTGGCAATGAAAAGAACAGCCTGATTGTCACATTAGAGGTGCATGGGAAGAGGCACCTCTATATTCAGGTCAGTAAGAACATATATGACCAACATCATCTCTGTGTTAGCCTGCGCCATGGCCCTGTATTCTGACTCAGCACTCGATCTAGCAACTACAGTCTGCTTCTTGCTCTTCCATGAAACCAAGGAATTCCCTATAAACACGGCAAAGCCCGAGGTAGACTTTCTATCCTTTGGACACCCAGCATAATCTGCATCTGCACATGTTGTAATTGAGAGAGATGTGCCCCTGCTGAAAAGAAGTCTCGTACCAGGTGAAGTCTTCAGGTATCTCAGAATCATATGAACTGCATCCATATGTGCATGTTTGGGCTTCTCAATAAACTGACTCACTATGCTCACGACAAAGGATATGTCGGGCCTAGTAACGGTCACACATAGTAGCTTGCCAACAAGCTCTGTACCTCCTCTTATCGACCTCCTCAGTATCATCATCATAAAGCTTCATGCTCGGGCCGATAGGAGTAGTGGCAGGTCTACAATCTTCCATGCTTGTCTCTGAAAGAAGATCTGTAACATACTTTCTCTGGGTCATCACAAGACCTCGTTAGTTCCTGGCAAACACCAGCCCACGGAAGTAACGTAAATGTCCAAGGTCGTTGGTCACAAACTGCTGACCTAGGAAGTCCTTGGCACCCTGAATACCTTGCTCGCCATCCCCTGTAACAATAATGTCATCAACGTAAACAAGAATGACAATAGTACCTCTCTGGGTCCTCTGCACAAACAAGGAGTGATCGGCAGCCGATCGCACAAACCCATACTGCTCTATCAAGTCCGAGAGCTTCAGGAACCATGCTCATGGACTCTGCTTACGGCCATAGATAGCCCTGTGTAGCCTGCAAACCTTCTGACACTCCCCTTCGGCAGCAAACCCAGGTAGTTGTTGCATGTAGACCTCCTCATGCAGATCACCATAGAGGAAGGCATTCTTCACATCAAGCTGGTACAGGGGCCATTCTCGTGTCACATCAACGGAAAGTAGAATACGCAGAGTAGATAGTATGGCAACTCGAGAGAAAGTATCCTAATAGTCCACCCCATATGTCTGCGTGAACCCACGTGCCACAAGTCTCGCCTTATATCGATCCACACTGCCATCCGCACGGTGTTTCACAGTGAACACCTATTTGCATCCCACAACAGATGCGTCAACTGGAGCAGAAACAAGACTCCATGTACCACGCGACTGTCGCACGACCATCTTCTCCTCCATAGCCATTCGCCAGCAACTTTCTTTCAACGCCTCCTCATAATTCCGTGGAATTTGGACGGCAGATAGAGCCACTACAAATCTCTGAAAATCCCATGTTAGACGATGAAAGGAGACCTGAGAAGCAAGGGGGTAGGAAGCACAAGACCGCTTCTGCTTTCGAACTGCAATAGGAATATCCAGGTCGGAGGGAACGTCCTCCATCTGTGGGCTATTTTCCTGCAATGATTCCTGCGCAGATATATCTCCAAACCCATCGTTAGAATCTATGTTATCAAAGCAAACCTGGGCATACTGGATGATTAGCGATGACCATGAGCAGAAGCAGTCCGACAAGTATATAATTTAGGTAAAGATGGAACAAGTGACGCATGTGCCTGGGTAGTAGGAGGGGGTGGTGGTACTGGTGGAGTTGGCGGAGGAGGTGGGACAACCGGCATAGGAGGAGGTGGTGAATAGCTCATAGAAGGTGGCATGTAGTCCTCACCATCTGAGTCCGATGAAGCAAACCTGATACCTGTAGGAGAGAAGTACATCACAGACTCAAAAAATGTGACATCAGCACTGATATAGTATATTCTGTGCAAAGGGTCATAACACCGGTATCCCTTCTGAGTCCTGGAGTACCCAACAAACACACATTTGACAGCTCTAGGAGAGAGCTTGTCAAGACCTAGAATCAACCGGTGAACAAAAGCAACAGATCCGAACACACGAGGAGTAAGAGAGAATAACTCCTTCTCAGGGAAAGTTATGGAGAAAGGAATTTTCTCACCCAAAACAGACGATGCCATGTGATTCATCAAATATCATGCTGTGAGAACCGCATCACCCCAAAACGAATGTGGTGCACGACTCTGAATGAGAAGAGTCCGAGTAACATCAAGAAGATGACGATGCTTTCTCTCAGCAACACCATTTTGCTGAGAAGTGTAAGCACAAGATGTTTAATGAATAATCTCTCGAGATGAAAGAAAATGAGATAGAGCACGAGTATAGAATTCCAAAGCATTATCAGTTCGCACAAACTTCACAGAGGTAGAGAAAACATTCTGCACTTCATTAATAACGGTTATGATCACATCCCTTGCTTCAGATTTATTTTTCAAAAGAAACATCCATGACAACCGTGAAAAATCATCCACAACCACGAGATAAAATATGTTCCTGGTGATCAGGAACACGACTCGGACCCCAAATGTCAAATGAAATAACTCAAAAAGGGAGCTATTGCTCTGATTCTGACGACTAGGAAAAGCAGACTGATGATGCTTTCCCAATTGACAAGCCTCGCACTGAAAGGAAGAACCATGTGAAATCTGCAGCAGCATATGACCCATCTTCTGAAGAGGGAGATGACCAAATCGAAGGTACCAAGTGAATGGAGAGAATGATCTAGATGAATAAGAAGATATGCCTGCATAGGGAGTTCGAACCAGGCGATAAAGGCCACCCTGCTCACGGCCACACCCAATCACTTTGTCTGTAAGAATTTCTAAAAAACAAGAGACGATGGGTCAAAAATAGCGCTGCAATACAAATCCTTTGTAATATGACTAATAGAAAGCAAATTCATCGAGAAATCAGGAGCATGTAGCACATTTTGCAAACGCATCGAAGGCGTCAAAGTGATCTTCCCTTGTCCCTGTTATTGGGGAATGAGTCCCATCGGCCATCACAATTGTTCTCCCGGTGGAACCTGTCAATATAACGTAAGTTGTTGTATGTCTCTACATAAATGATGTGTTGCACCGGAGTCCATAATCCACTCTGTAATCTCGGATCCATGACAGGATGTAAAAGCATAAGTACCTGAGGTGCTAGCTGTAGCAGAGATACTACAAAAGCTGAGGCAGCCATATCTAAATGACCTCCCGAAGATGATGAAGCGGAAGGAGGTATAATATCCCTCTGTCTGGCCACGAGGTGATCAAACCTCTGATCTAAATTAGAAGCAGCAGGAGACTCAATCTGCTCGGTTATGCAAGCTGATGTCGGGAAACCATACTTGGAGTAGCATGTTTCCTCAATATGACATGGGCGATGACAAAAAGTGCAGGGCTGACGAATGCGACCTCCTTTACTACGAGGTCAGCGTCCACTGAAGGTAGAAAAGCCTCCTCTTCCTCGAGAAGTTGCCATTGCCGAGGAAGTCTGGCTAGTGGTTGTGGATAGAATAGTAATCATGTTGAGCTTGCGAAACGATTCCTCCATGAGAGGAATAGTAGCATCCGCTAGAATCTGGGAGCGAGCAGCATCATTTTCAGGATCAAGGGTTGTTAGGAATACCCCGACAATGGTAGCATTCCTATATGTTTTTTGTTGCTCTGGAGTCGTCATTAGAGGCATGAAACTGTGGAGCTTCTCAAACATCCCACGCAAGGATGTATACAGTGAATGCAGAGGGCATCCATTCTGCTTGATAGTGAATATGTCATGCTGGAGTTGGAGGATCTTCGTCTCGTTCCTCGCTTGAGAATATGTTGCTGCGGGGATATCCCACATCACCTTAGCAGTAGGCTGATGTAACACATCATTGGCGATCTCAATCGTCAATGTACCAGAGAAACAAACTTTGGCATAAGCGTCGTCCGTGGTGAGTACATCGACTTTGTTCTTAGACATAATATCGGATGTAGAAGATTAGGGTTTTGTAGACCAAAGAGTCAATATCTACACAAACATACGGGGATTTGAATGCATATATAGACTTATGCACCCAAATCCATCAACCAAACGAAGAGCCGGACGTCGGCACGTGTAGGCGCGGCAAGCTGAGGGGCGGCGCGTGAAGGGACGGTGCGCAGGGAGGCACGAGCAGCACGCGCGGATGGGCGGGCTACGCACGGGCAGCACGGTACACGGGCTGCACGGCGTGCGAAAGGGGGCGGCTCACGAAGGTTGGGGGCAGAGCGCGGAGTCAGGGGGCGGCGCGCGGAGTCGGGGGTGGCGCGTGGCGGTGGGGCAAAAGGTAGGGTTATGGTTTTGGATACGAGAGCTCCGGTCTAGGGCCACCGCTCCGATACCATGTTGGAGAAAATAACAGTTGTTTATTCCTGAAACCCTAGGCTCTCTTATATAGAGGAGAGACCCATATGTAAATTACATAAGATAGACATAAAGAAATAAAATAACCAGAAAGGTACATAGGAATGTAGAAATATCTGAACAAGTTGAAACCAATTTTTTAGAATTTATCTGAGGCGTGTTGGATGCTAGGGAAGGTGTGGAACATGGAATGCATGTTGGGGTATATGTGTAGGTGGTGGGAGAATAATAGCATCATCAGACTCAGAGGGACTCATCATGTCACCTCTAGGAGAGTAGTACATGATGGACTCAAAGAAGGTGATGTCAGCACTGACATAGTACTGTCCATGTACAGGATCAAAACACCAATACCCCTTCTAGGTGCAGGAGTAACCAACAAACATACATTTGACAGCTCGAGGAGCAAGCTTGTCATGACCAGGTCGTAGTATATAGTCAAATGCCACATACTCAAGCATTCGTGGGGTAAGAGAAAAGAGGTCCATGTCAGGAAAAGCAAGAGCAAAGGGTGCCTTTTCACCCAAGACAGTAGAGGCCATCCGATTTATAAGATAACAAGCTGTCATCACAGCATCACCTCAAAAGGAATGTGGAGCCTGACTCTGTACGAGAAAAGTCCTGATGATATCTAGAAAATGTCGGTGTTTGCGTTTAGCCACACTGTTCTGTTGAGATGTATAGGGATAACAAGTCTGATGAATAGTGCCCTTTGAACTGAAAAAATGAGACAAATTGTAGTATAGACCTCAAGCGCATTATCCGAGTGAATATATTTTATTGAGGCAGAGAAGATATTATTTATTTCAACCATAAAATTTTGAATTATTGTACTAGCCTCATACTTATGTTTTAAAAGAAAGACCCAAGACAGTCTGGAAAAATCATCAACACAAACAGATAGTACATATGTCCCTGATGATCAGGTACACGACTCAACCCCCACATATCAAGATGAAATAAATCAAACTAACCATGACTACTACGACCTTGACGACTTGGAAAGATGGACCTATGATGCTTTCCAAGTTCACAAGACTCACACTGAAAACTGGACTTGATGAAGACACTAGTAATAAGACGGCATATTTTCTTTTTTTATTTTGAGGTCAAAAAAGGGGGTAATCACGCTAAGGTGCTCGCCCCAATTTATAAAGATTAGAAAGGCGCAACAATAGTACAGATATATGTACAGAACCCATTACTCAAGGAGGAATCTAGCATGGAAAATAACACTTAGGGAGTGAAATCTACGCGACGAGAACACAGACTCATTATGAGCTAACCAGATAGCCCACACAGCTGCAAGTGGCAAAATAACCTCAGACCTCGCCCGAAGACGTCCCTTGTAAATTGAGTCCCAGAACTCATCCACGCCTAGAGGGTTCACGCAATCCAAGTTGAGCGCCTACCAGACCTCAGCAGACCTCCTGCACTGAAAGAAAAGATGGTTTGTTGTCTCAATATACTGATCACAGAGAGTACAACTATTAGAAGTAACCGACAGCAGCCTCTCACAACGGTCTCTGGTCATAATCATGTGCCTTCGCAATAGCCAAAGAAAGAAACCAATTCTGGTTGGTAACCGTAAGGACCAAATCAGCTTGCAATCACACACTACACCATCCGTCAGAGAAGGAGGCGGCCTTGCAATAGCGAGGTAAGCTCTTCTAATTGAAATTTTTTTTCCTTCCACGCCCAATGATCTCTCCCGGAAGATGGACAATCCTTCTGTCTAAGCAACTCCAGGAGCTAGAAGAAATCATCTAAGCGTTGGTCCGAAAAATGAGTCCGAAAAAGAGGCATCCAATTACCATTGTCCCAGCAATCGTGCACCTTGGTGCAAGAGTCAGCAACTAGAGTGAATAAGTGAGGGAAACGAAAGGAGAGCACCCCGTCACCAGTCCAGTTATCCGTCCAGAAGGCAAAAGGAGGCCCCATCTCCTAGCACCGACCTGAAAATAGTCTGAAAACGTGGTAAAATCTTACTAATCCCCACCCAAAACGTCGATACTCTTGAGGGGCAGAGCTGAGGCAGGCAGGCATGCACCTCAATGTCGTAAATATTGCGGATCAGGCGACAGCAAAGATCCTCGATCCTCCCCCCAGATCCTGTAAATCCAATTCATAAGGAGAGCTTCATTCATAGAATCAAGGCGAGAGAAACCCAGACCCCTCTCCGATTTGGGAAGCGTGACCGTCTCCCAATCCACCAAATGCAGCCCAGCATCATCCTGAGTAAGGTTGCAAAAATCGGTAGTCGGTACTCGGTCGGTTGGGTCACTGACTAAGGATTAATCCGCAGTCGGACGATTAATCGGATTTAGTCGGACTTTAATTGGATTTTGATTTTTAATTATTTTAAGTATATAAATCATTTTTATATGTATATTCTTATATATTTACATATATTTGAATAGTTTTTATATTACCATAACGAAAGAAAAGAAGTAATTGAATCTAAATAAAACATTATGCGCATTAGAATAAGTTTGCTTTAAAAAAATAAAAAGATATGGTATCTCCAAGCAAAAATTGATCGTCTAGTTGACCTAGTCGGAATTAGTCGGTACTCGGTCGCCTACCCCACCTACTAGACTAATCGGACCTACTAGTCGGGCCAGTCGGAGGACTTTTACAACAGTGATCCTGAGCATTCTTGCCTCAGAGAAAACGACGCATCAGCCTCTCGATCCTTCTCCTGATCCCACTCGGCATAAGTCTAGAGGACATGAAAAACACCGGGATGGCAGAAAGCACAGCACAGCCTGCAGAAGAACCAGGCGACTGCCCTGAGATAGGAGGGCTGCCTTCCAACCAGCAAGTCTCTTCTCCAACTTCTCAATAACTAAGAGCCAATCTAATTGCCTTAAGCAACCAGCGGAAAGTGGGAGAACCAAGTATTGTATAGAAAGGGAACCAACGGCCGTTCCCAACTCACCGCACCAGTCAAAAGCCTCCAAATCAAAAGTCCGAAGGGGATAGCTGTGGATTTAACCCGATTCAAGGTCAGACCAGACATTTCGCCAAAGATCTCCACTGTGGTAGCCATGCCTCTGACCTTCTCGCTATCTCCCTAAATGAAGAAGATCGTATCATCAGCATATTGTAACAGAGGGACTGAACTGTCCCCAGTCTTGTAACCAGCAGTGAGATAATTCGCAAGCACACGGTCCATCATACATGGGAGAATGTCAGCAGCGAGCACAAAGAGCATAGGTGCAAGAGGACACCCATGTCTGACCCCCCGCTTTGGCTAGAAGAAACCGTCCTCGGGACGATCATTGATTAGAATAAAAAAGGAAGTAGTAATGCAGCGCTTCATCCAAGAGATCCATAAATCAGGAAAGCCACACTTAGACATCACCATCCAAAGAAAGCGTCAGTCAACAGTGTCATAAGCCTTAGAGAAATCCACCTTCCAGAGGATTCCCTTCGACTTCTTCCTTTTCCAATCAACAATAATCCCAGTGGCCATAGACAAGCTATCCGCAATCTGCCTACCCAGTGATGAATCTCAGATTCATCACTCTAAAAGTCATTAATTAAGCTCTAATCCCTAAAAATCATCAGCATTTCTTCATTTATTCTGCATAATTAGCATTCATGCATGTTTTGATAAGAATTGCATTTCATCACTTATTATTGCACAAAATAAGAAGCCAAAAATCCCAGCCAAAATGACCTGTAAATAGCATAACTTCCCCGATTCTTAACTAATTCATGCTAACTCCAATTGACCCGAAACGATCTCCACTGTGTACATATCTCTAACAAGAATAAATAAAAAATACAAAAAAAAACACTAACCTAAATAAGTGGACCAAAAACACAAACCCTAGTTCTAGGATTTCCGAACTAAAACCTCAATATCTTCCTGTTTTGATCCTACTCACTTTTGAACTAATTTCCATTCAAATATCTTCAAAACAAGACCAAGTTCAAGTGAATCGGAGCTCATATGTGAAAGTTAGGTTTTGGGCCTCTTTTGTACATTTTGTATTTTAGCGGTTTTTGACTTATTATTTTATGTACATAATTGACTCATTTTATTTTATTTCTTTTTCATTTGTCTTCTTTGATGAAAGTTTTATTAAAATACATAAAAATCCAAATCCAAACTGAGCTTGAAATCAAAGAAACTAACTGAATCCGAGTCTTCACTAAATGGTTGTACAAAAGTTGTCTTTTTCACAATTTATTTTATTTATCCATTTTCTTAATTAATAAAAATCTAAAAAAAATATTAATGTGTAAATATTTATCTTTGATTTTATCATATTTTTCCAGATTTTTATCTTATTTAAAAATGATAAAAATATTATAAAACTCAAAAATCAAGGTATTCTATATACATGGGATACTCCAAAAATATCACTTTGTTAAATGATCGATTTTGGTTTTGGTCCCCTCATGAAAGTTGTAGATCTCATCGAGACGAGCAATTTTCGTGAAGAAACTTTTCGATCCAAGGTCATTTACTATTTTTTACGTAATTATCAATGTTTTTATTTTTTCGATTTTTGTAGGGCTAACACGTGGCAGCTCCTGGAGTCGCCACGTGTCGCCCATTTTTGGACCTTTTATTATTTCTTTTTTATAAAAAAAATAAAATAATAATAAAATAAAAAGCCGCGCACGTGCGGGGCACGTGCCTCCTGCGCACGTGCCCTGCATATGCTCCTCGCGCCCCTCTCCTACTGCCATGTGGCATTACCTCAACCGCCCGATCTCGGCCGATCGGACGGCCGAGGCCCATCGTCTTCATCCGTCCCCTTTCCCAATTAGAAGCGTCGCCGCCCCGCGAAATCTCCACCTCGTCGTCCTTCACGCGATCCTCCTTCCATCCATGGCCGATCTTCGGCCATCGCCTTCCCGATCGTCATCAGATCTCGCATCGATCTCCCTTCCTAATCCGATCCAATCAACCTCCGATTCACGATCTCCTGCCATAGCCGGCCTCCTCCCGCTATTTAAATGCCCCGACCTCCATCCTTGAAACTATCCGCCAATAAGCCCCTAATTCTAAGGATACCTCCGGTGGTGACAGCCCGGAGGCCCTTCACCCAGCGGCGAGATCCGAAGCCTCCCCCTAGCTTCGTTGCAGCGCGGTCAATCTCCGCCTACTGCCCTCGCTCCGGCCTTCAACCATCGAGCTTACGTCCATCTTCATCGACTTGCTGCGCCACCGCCAAGAGCTCGAATCCTCCGCCAAAAGCTTCGTCTCCGACAGCTACTACCTCCATTGACACCGCGCAACAACAACCGCCTCCGCAACTCCTCCGCAGTTCAGCCAGACCTCCGCCGGCTCTCCTCGGCCCCGCCGTTCCACCACGACCAACGTCAATGCTTCACCGGTCGTCTCCTTCTCCGCTTCGCGCCCCCGACGACCACCGGTTGTGTGTCGGCCAATCCAATGCCTTCGCGGGGCCCCGTCTCAGCCCTTCGTCGGTACCCCTCCGTGCCAGAGGCTGCAGGCGCTTCACCACCGGTGCATCGCCCCTTCGATCAGCCACAAGCCACCGTCGAGCACGAAGCCCGAGACCCCAGCTCACGTGCTCGACACGTGCATTGGGGGACAACTGCAAAGAACCCCCCAGGGGTTGACCATATTCCAGGAAGAACCCCGCACGTGATACTCACGTGGAGATCATGGTAATTTGCAGAATCCGTCCTCAACTTCCGCTTATTTGCCATCAGGACCCCGCCGACCAAGGGTCACGTGCCTAGCACGTGGCCGCTTGGTATTTTTACAGAATCGCCCCCCGGCACTTTCGGTAATTACAAAATAGTCCTCATTGCATTTTTATTTCTTTTTATTTATTGTAATTGCAGAAATACCCTGGTGTTCCCCCTCCATTTTGAACTGCTTTATCGCATCATTTTATTTTACAAAAATAGGCACTTTGTTCTTCAACTAATTCTCTACATTATGGCATATGTTTGACATTTTTGTGATCTACGGTTAATTCGTAAATAATTGTTTTGTGGAAAATTACATATTTTGCTCATTTTGTGCTTGAAAATTCATGACTAATTAACCATTGCTCTGAAAATTGCCGAAAAATCATGTATAGTAGATTTAGTTGTATGTTACATCATGCCCAAAAAGAATTGCGTTTGCACGCATCATTTGACCTCTAAAAATCATTTTGCATATTTCGATCTTTAATTTTTAATAGGCATTAAATCTCATGTTTTCGAGGTTTAGGATTTTTCTGAGATCGATCACCTAGTGATAGAACTTGGATAATTTGATCTCTTGAAAATAAATAGGTTTACTATTTATTCCAATTAAATATTGAAATTCGCATCATTTGCATTCAAAAATTCATAAAAAAATTTATCTTGCATCCAAAAATTCCAAAAAAATTACAGTGCATTAATTTCATCATTGTCATCTTGGCCAAGTTTCATATTTTTCGGACGTCATTTGATTGATCTTTACATTTCAGTCCCTAAAATCAGCCAAAGTTGCATTTCACATCCCAAACTTGCATTAAAAAAAAAAAAAAAGACCGCCTCGAAAACCGTGCTCGATCTTTGATAGACAAAATTCTAGGTTGTTCCTTTGCCTCCTTGGGTTCGACCTTGGGACTTGCTCAAGTAAAATAAACACAAAATCGCATTGATTAAAATTGATTAAATTTCTTGTGGTTATTTCTTGATCGATTCTGATTGCCCGCCTACAACGAAATGACACATTCATATTTAACGCACGATAATTCACGCAAATTAAGCAGGGCTTTTCGCGACCTGTCACCCGGTACGAACGCAGACTGCAGTTGAGAAACAATAGAGTCAAGCACCCCGTTAAGTCTAGTGGCCAAGACTTTAGGCACAATCAAATGGATGGTGTTGGAGAGTGCAATCGGACGAAAGTCTTCAATTTTCACAAGAGCATCCTTCGTGGGGAGCAAGAAATTGATCACCCTATTTAGCCTCTCAAAGCTAGCATTCTCGACAGCAAACTCCTTGGTTATTGCAATGACATCAGCCCCCACAACAAGCCAGAATTCACGGAAGAAGAAGACAGGGAAGCCATCCGGCCCTAGCACCCCATCCGCATTCAGATTCCAGACAGCCACCTTTACCTCCTCCGCAGTGAAATCATGTACTAAGTGGCTCGCCTGAAGATCAGAAAGGACCGAAGCACCCCGCCCCGACCACCTCCACAACCGGGAGCTAGCTCTCCTAGAGAAACGGACGAAGTGATCCACAATGACGCACTCCAACTGCATGTTCCCCTCAAAAGTCATCCCACCAATCTGCACATAACAAATAACATTATGGCGACGCCTCCCGCTTGCCACAGGATGGAAAAAAGCCGTGTGTCACCCTCCTTGAGCCACTGAGTACGAGAACGCTGCTTCCAGTCCACCACCCTCTGCCTATCCTCCACCTCAATGACCTTCTAAGCTGAAGCCCTCTCACTGAGCTCCTCACACGACAAGTCCCCGATGTCCTCTGCCTCATCTAACCTGAGAACCATCGCCTCCGCCTCCGCCCGAACCGCCCATCAAGATTGACGAAGCTCCTGCTTGAAGGCACGCAGACGATCGCGCAAGGAAACCAACTTCTGAGCCAACTGCAACGCCGAGGAACCACTGACGGGCACCGAGGTCCAGTGATCCGCCACCAAGTCCCTGAATCCCTCCTCCAAAAGTCAAGACCGCCCAAACCTAAAAAAACCCTCATTGGGGTAACTCTCCCGAAATCCCAGACCAACTGCGTGTGATCCGATCGGACGTAAGGACGGGAAGAAGAGAAGCACATCGGGAAGCAATCCAACAACTCCACTGAGGCTAAGAAACGATCGATACGCGAACGCGAACCAGAATTTCTCCACGTATACCTGGTATTTGAAGAGTCCAGGACCTCGAGCTCAAGATTCGCAATTAAGTCAGCAAAATCAGACGAACCAGGGTCTTGTCTTCCCCTACGACGCGGACAGTCAAACGACAAAAGAGTAACATTGAAGTCTCTACCCACCAGCCAAGCAACAACCGGAAAGGAATCTCTAGCACTGTGAAGATCGTCCCACAGCTCACCCATGCTGTTGTGATCACAAGGACCGTACACACAAGCAACAGCTAACCTCAGGCCTCCCCCGACAGGATCCAGAAGAATGGTGAGAGAGTGACTTCCCCTCAACTCACAGACAAAAGAAAGAGAATCCTCCTTCCAGCCAACAAGCATCCCTCCTGATGCGTTGCTCGCATCGAAATATCTGAAACCAGAGATCGTACCACAGTTCAAAGACTTCCAAAATGCCTGAGAGCACAATGACACTTTTGTCTCCTGGAGCAACACCACATCGCAACCCCACTCGCGGAAAAGGGCACCAAGCGAACCTCGCTTGACTGGGTCACCAGACCCCTTACATTCCAAGTTAAAACCTTCATTTGGGAACTCCAGGAACACCCGATACGGCAACCGTACCCGCCACCCGTGCCACCAAGGCCTTGTGGTCAGAGATAGAGGGGGGCAGAACTCCCAGCACGACGGACTTTCTTCTTCTCCTATACCTTTTTCCTTTCTTATTTGTTTGACCTGTGGAGTCCGAAGCCAACAAAGACTGCATCATAGAGCCCTCCATGCAATCAATTGCCCGACCCAGGTCGGAAGAGCAGCTCGGGTCCCTCACGAGGATCCCAAGGAACACGGAAGGAGTGTTCAGCACGGGAGATCCGTCGCCAACTTGATCGAAAAGAGCTTGGAGCTCCCACAAAGTCCTCGCACCACCGGTTGGACCCGCGAAGCCTTGGCGCGAGAGATCCCCCTGATGCGGTGTCACGAAGAGGTTGACCGAGAGGGGTCGCATCGAAGGGAGAGTGGGTTGTGGATCCCGAAGAACTGGCCCACCCACGAAGAAGCAAAACAGGCGACGATGGTCTGGATAGGTCAAACTCGAATGAGCCAGGTCCGCCACGGATTTGAAAAGCGTGGCCACTGGTAGGCGAAGCGTCACACCCGAAGACCCAAAACCGGGAGCTACCACCGAGGAGGAGAAATCCGGAAGGCAGAGAGGCATAATGATTGAGACGGCATCGCCCCTCGAGAAATCCACATCACCACCAACTGCGATGGTCGTTTCCGAAAAAATAGAAGGTGGATCGTTCGCCTCTACCAAATCTGGCTTTCCATGAGAGCAGGAAGCCGAATCATCTTCCGTCGGAGATTCCGACGACGGCAGCGGCGGAGCCTGAAGAAATGTGAGCAGCAACATGAAAGACGCCCTTCCGACCTTCATTGTGCATGAAACCTCCATGGCAGAGGCGGAAGCTCCCTCCAGCACGACGATTACCAACAAAGGATCCGACCCCGGAGACAACCCATCCGATAAAATCTTTGTTACCACCCCAACCTCCCTCAGCACTCCCCTTAGCGCATGAACAGACTGAGAAAGGAAAGGGACTCCCATGAAACATACAATGCGAGTGGAGCCGGACAGAAGCTCGCCGTCCGTAAAGCAAATCACCATCGCCCTTCACCAATCGTAAAACGGTTCTCCAACCGCAAAAGCTTCTTAGAGTCCGCCTTCGATAAACCTCGAACATAGCACATGTTGGCCCCCACCCCAACCACGTCCCCCTCAAAAGTTTTACCAAGACAAGCCTGCACCGCCGCCATCACATTCTGAACATGAAGGGTTCCCTCAAGCGGATATCTGAAGAGAATCGATCTCCGCGCCGACGAGCCCTCACCATCACACACTTCTATCATAGAAGCACCACCACCATGCACAACGGCCGCAAAAAATGAACAGGAGAAGCACCTTCGCTTTTTTCTGATAGTTTGATGCCCGACTGAGGGGGCACACTGGCCGCAAAAGAACGGATAGGAGCAACACCTTCGCTTTTCTCCGACAGGGCCCGGCGGAGGGGGCACGAATTACACCGGTGGCCCAAACGCCCACAGCCACAACTCGGGGACTGGTCGTACAATGCAACCCGATTCCCGAACACTCCACGTCGGAAGCAGCGTTGGCCACACTTCCGGTGGGAGACCGTCCTCCAACCACCCTTCTTTTCAAGAACCTCCTTCCTCATCCCCCCAGACCTTCCTCAACGACACTAGCACCCTCATTCCTTAGCATTTCCTTGCCGGTGGCCCTCCTCCGATCTCGCAATCCACCCTTGATCTCCCACCGCAGATGCGCCTTCCGGCGACCCACATCCTCTGCGATGCACATCCTCTTAAGACGGCATATTTTCTGCAGTTGTAGGTGGCCGAATCTGAGATGCCATGTGTATGGAGAAATAGATCCTGCAGAAAGAGAAGTGGCATCAGCATACGGAGACTGAGACAACATTTATAGCCCTCCATGTTCACGGCCACATCCAATCACCCTGCTTGTGAGTATATCCTGAAAAAGAAGAGAACTAGGGTCAAATATAGCATGGCAGTGTAAATCTTTTGTAATCTGGATAATAGACGGTAAGTTCATAGAAAAGGAAGGTGCATGAAGAACATTTCGCAGGTGTATGGAGGGTGTCAAATGAACCTCCCCCTGACTAGTAATTGGGGACTAAGTCCCATCAGCAATCACTACCTATCTCCATGGATGTGTTGAACTGTATGTATCAAACTGTAATCTATCTCCGCAAAGATGATGTGATGCTCTGGAATCCATTATCCACTCTGAAGGATCTAGTCGAGAGCGACCAATAAAAGCATGAGTAATACCAGAACTACTAGTAGAGGCAAAGGCTGCATTGTCTGATGTATCGTTGCCGGAAGATCTAGTAGTTGGAGGCATGATCTCTCTCAGGCGAGGGACAAAGTCATCGTAGCGATTGTCAGTGAGATCAGGAGCAGTCTGACTCTGCTCTGCAGCATAGGCTGATGGAGGAAATACGTGCTTGGAGTAGCACGTGTCCTCAGAATGTCTTGATCGATGACAGTATGAACATGTCAGAACTGGATGTGTATCGCCTCTGCTGTGTGTGCCTCATCCTTTGAAAGAAGTAGATCTACCTCTTCCACGTGATGCAGCCACAGTTGACGAAGTCTGAGAGGGTGTGGAGGAGGAGATGTTCAAACGGCTCAGCCCATGGTATGCTTCTTTCATATGAGGTATGGTAGCATCGATGAGAATCTGAGAGCAAGCCGAATCATATTATGGGTAGAGTGCAGCTAGAAATACAACAGTCGTGACAGAATCTCTGTAGGCCTTATGCTGCTCTGGAGTAACCTTCAGGGGTTTGTAGCTGTGAAGTCGCTCAAACATACCCCTCAAAGGAGTATACAGGGCATGAAGGGGATGATCACCCTGCATGTTTGTGAAGATATCGTGTCGGAGTTGCGGTATCTTCGACTCATTTTTCGCCTGCGAGTATGTCCCATGCAAGAATGTCCTACATTGCCTTTGTTGTGGGCTGACTAAGGATGTCGTTGGCTATTTCCAAAGAAACGGTACCAGATAGCCACACCTTTGCATATGCATCATCAGCCTCCCATGAGGCGTTGATCCCAATCTTGTCCATCGGCTCATCCTGCGTCAAAATCTGCTTCTTGCCATGGCACTACATCAGATTCATGAACTGCATTGCCCATAGCTCGTAGTTGGTACCATCCATCTTGACAATAGAAGCGGGGCCCTTGAAGGCACTCGTACATGGCGCATCAACTTTACTTTCTGACATCGTGAGCAAACACCGGGACCTTACATCAATCGTGTTGCGTCTAAACGGACATGAAACAATGTAGTTGTGAACTTAGACTCATATCACAACTATTTTCAGAAGAAAATCTAGTCTGATTTTTAAAAACAGGTAAATCAAACCCTAAATCATCAAGATCAGACAAAAACGATGAACTCAGGATACTACGTTCTGCCTACGGGTTCACCAGGCGAGGCAGCAGGATTCTAAGACGCCAAGATCACCGTTGGGTGATGCTGTAGGGGTGTGAAGCAGCAGTACAGGTGTTATTGGGCGTCCTCGTAGATTCTGGCAGGTGTGGATGGCGCATCAACTTTACTTTCTGACATCGCGAGCAAACACTGGGACCTTAGATCAATCGTGTTGCATCTAAACAGACATGAAACAATGTGGTTGTGATTTTAGACTCATATCACAACTATTTTCAAAAGAAAATCTGGTCTGATTTTAAAAACAGGTAAATCAAACCCTAAATCATCAAGATCAGACCAAAAACGATGAACTCAGGATGCTATGTTCTGCCTACGGGTTCACCAGGTGACGCAGCAGGTTTCTAGGACGCCAAGATCACCGTTGGGTGATGTTGTAGGGGTGCGAAGCAGCAGCACGGGTGTTTTTGGGCGTCCTCGTAGGACCTGGCAGCGTTGTAGCTTGCCGCAAGGTGTGGCGCACAACCCCTCCGAGGATGCTGGGCGGCAGATGGTGCTGCTAGAGGCAGCGCAAGGCCGCTGGGGGCGGCACGAGAGTAATGGGAGTGAAGCAAGGAGGTGTGTGGAGAAGGGTTGGAGGTAGAATTAGGGTTTCTTTGGCTCAAGGATCCGGTCTACGACCGTCGCTCTGATACCATGTGGAAAAAGAATACTAGTTGTGTTTATTCATAGAACCCAAGTGTTCTCTTATATAAAAGAGAGAAACCCTAATGGGTAAATTACATACTACGGACAGAAGAAATAAACAACTGTAAAACAGTGACATAACATAAAACTCTTCAACAATATAGGGAATTAACACAATAAGAAGGCACCCTTTCCTCCAAAAGACACACCCAAAGCAAAAGACACATCTCAAGATTGTGACTTTTAGTTTTTTTACTACAAAAACCCCAATAAAAATGAAATTATAGCAACACTATCTTATGTATTGCATCGTATGAGAAACAACGTCCTCACCAGGAAGCCAACGGAGTTTACGTTAAATTGAACTTGTCCGTAGTGTCTCGTATTAATTGAGAGAATGCTTTCTTTCTATTTGTCCAAGCTAAGCAATGCATACTCTAGCTTATGGGGGAATGTTAGAGTATCTGTCCATAGGTGGGTAATTGGACCCCTACAAGGTCCAATTACCACGTGCACCTATGTTAGTCATCCATCGTTTATTAGTAGGACTTGGTCATTATAACGAGGTTATATAAGAAGCCATACACCTTCTGTATTCAGTGAGAGAGTTGAAAAGAATATCCGACCCTTGAGAGGCTCCCGTAGTTTCATCCCGCTCTTTATGGAGTAGGGTTCCATGTTGAACATAAATCTCAGTGTTCTTCACGTTATTTATTCTTTATCTTCGATTACGCTTCCGTGTTGTCGTTTTCTACAGGAATCAACATGGATATCAAGATAGTACATGCAATTCTTCTCATAGACCCCACCAAAATCGGCATTATCCGATTGTCCTGAAAATAACAATATCACTTGTCAAAAATCACTTTGCAGTTCAGTTCAGCACATAATCTATGAACAGACAATAAGCTCGATAAAAAGTTGAGAGCACAAAACTCTAGAAAGTCGAAGTTTGGATGAAAACTTCATAGTCCCAATGGTAGTAATGAGTAAGAGCACCGTCAGCTAAAGGAACCAACTTAGTGATAGAAGCAGATTCTAAAGAGATCATCATACTACTTTATCTAGTTAAGTGGGTAGATATGCTACAGCCAATATTCCAAGCAGGCGATGAGGCAGACGCAGAGTTGGCTATAGTACCTGAGATCAGTGTTCAAGAAATTAGCTGCATGGACCGCATATAAGGTCGCATATGCCCAAGCGTGCATTATGTGCTCCTTCGCATATATCGACCGCATATGCGACCATCTGCGACCACAAATGCAGTATTATGCGACCCAACATCACCATCTCCTTTTCTCATTCGAGTTCGCTTTCATAGCTCTGTCTCTTCCTCTGTTAGGCTGTAAGAATATGCAATGCTTCTATATGTAATGCAATATCGATATGCAATTTTTTTATGGTTTGCTCATGTATTATTTTTATGGGTATATACAATGCATCATCTAATATTTTTATATTCATGTTTTCCTCATGTTTTACATATTTTTCATAAATATGGATTGGAGTTTTGTTATATGCAGTGTTTTTGTTATCTTCTAGAACTCCACTTTTATTACATAAATTCAATAGTGATATTATTTATAGATATTTATTTGTTTTTAAACTAAATATTAGAAAACTGCATAGAATTGTATAAATCATGTATATGCCATCGTGTACTACTTAATCGGTATTCGATGACTTGTCCGAACACATACACAGACTGCATTCTTCAATTGCGCTTGAGATTGTAGCTAGATTCGCAGTAGGAGGATTCTCACAAGTGAGATAACTCTGTATAAGCAAGAGCCTGGAGTAGTCTACAGCAGAAAGTTGGATTGTCTATTCATTGGGCTCCTTATCTGAGAATATCTCCGTCATAGTTGCATCACAATCAAACAATGATGCCAGATGTTCCACTCTATCACATCTTCCCTGATAACTGGTAAGGGCATAGGCAGTACCTGATGTACTAGCGGAAGCCGAGGCAACGATGTCTAACGAGGTTGATAGAGCACTAGTGGATCTAGTAGTAGCTGGAGGCACGATTTCCCTCAGACGGGAGACAAAGTCCTCGAATCTCTTATCAGTAGCAGGAGCAGTACGAGTCTCAACCTGCTCAGCAGCACGAGCAGAAGCTGAAAAATCATGCTTCGAATAGCATATATCCTCAGAGCGACCATAGCGGTGAAAGTAGGAGGCTAGGAACATGGTTGTCGTAGACGAGCACCTCCCCTGCTATCACACCCCAAATTCCGTGATCGAGAATGATCGTACAGACACGGTAGCGGATGCTCGAGAATGATCAATGAAGCTGACTTCAGGAGAAGTCTAGAGATTCGTGGATATTACAGAGGTTATCCACAGGAGTCTGGAGGCTCAACCGTATGTGGCAAGGGAGAAGCGTCACACATGACACTGGCTCATTAGCAGAGTGTCATGGAGCTTGTAGCAGTGCGAGCACAACAATTACAGACAGCAATGCAAGACATGATGGTGGATGCACGCAGCAGGTACGTATGCGAATGCAGAAGGGTGATATGCATTAAACAGTATGCATTGAGGGGCAATGTGGTACGATCACATAGGCATGCGCACGAAAGCACACGGTATTGGTATTGATGCATGGCGATCCAAGGAGGCATGGAGCGTTGCAGGTTTTGAGTACGAGCATTGTGGAGCATGCTCGGTAGTACACGTACGAGACTGGTCTGGAGGTCACAATAGCGAAGTTCTGAAGGACTTCTCTTAGCATGCAGAATGCTAAGGAAGGGTTTACCGTACGAGGACTTGGAGACCGCGGATTTCCTTTAGCACACGACCGAGTATTCAGTGACACTTAGTGAATTATGGCAAAGCTGCATCAGGAAGCATTGGAGTGCGTGTGCTGATGACTGGGCGGTTGATGTAGCGTCAACCATACGAGAAGGTGAAAGGACAACGAGGGAGTCGAAGAGATGAAAAGACGAAGAGTTGTTACGAAACGCGAAGGGTTGCCTAAGAACTCGAAGGGTCTCTTGTGTCTTTATTGTCATTATTGTAAATATAATAATGAGTGTCCCTTGGGTTGCCTTGAATCTTGTATATAAGGATGGGTAGTGGCTCATTTGGAAACACATAAGTGTAGAGTGTCATACACCTACTCCAGAGCAAGTCTCCCCTTCCAATAAGAGAAGAGCTTTGTGCATGTGCCTTGTGTGATTATATGTGTGAGTTCTTGAGCGTCTTCTTAAGAGTGTTCTTAAACGATCCGTTGAGTCATGCTTGTGCTTGTGTTGGAGCGTCGGTACTTGAGCAAGCAGGAGTTCGAGAAGAGTTGGAGCGTGTCCGTGACCGTTCTACTCAAGAAGGCTGGTTAGCTACGGGTTAGCTAACGTCGCACAGGTTAGGTCGAAATCGATAGCGGGATTTTGACCCTGTGACAGTTGGTATCAAAGCAAAGGAGCAGATCACAAAGCTTGGTCGGCACCAAGAAAGCGGGCAAAGTTAGGATCGGTTGTTGGTTCAGTCGATCGTAGGAGCGAAGGATACTTTTTCAGTGCAAGTATATCTTCAATCATCAGAACGAATATGGTGGGTGACTACGAGCGCGTTGCAGCACTGGAGCAAGCAGAGGCGGAGATGGAGTCCACTATTGGGACTCATGGCCACCGCATCGCCAACTTGGAGGACCGTTCTTCGAAGGGATCAGATGTTGGGGACAAGACCCAACGTTCGGCGGAGCTGGTCAAGACCTTGGAGGACAAGTTGGATGCATTCAGCATGATGATGAAGGATCTACGCAATGAGATCTCCCTCATCAAGAAGGTCATGGCGAATAGCGGGAACTCCACCAAGGTGCAGTGACGCAAGGTACCCGAACCCAAACTCTTCACAGATACGCGGCCGTGCAGCAGACGAGGCGAGACCGAGGATATCTAGATGGGATGATCTAGTCACGGAACTGAAGGCGTAGTTCCTGCTGAAGAATATTGCATGGGTCGCACGGGAGGCTCTTCGACGCCTCAAGCAGACAGACACTGTTCGTGAGTACGTGAAGCAGTTCACGTCTTTGCTGCTAGACATCAAGGGCATGTCAGAGGAGGATAAACTGTTCAACTTCACGATCGGTTGCAAAGTTGGGCGCAAGCCAAACTGCGGAGGCGGAGAGTGAAGGACCTTAATTCAGCTATCGTGGTAGCGGATGCGTTGGTCGACTACGGTGCCCAACCAAGCCACAACACTGAGGAGAAGGAGTTCACCAGCAACCCGAAAACACGGTCGAAGGATAAGGGCAAAGGCGTTGCCCAGGATCCACTAACAGAGGAATGAGAGTACTCCAAAAAGAGGGAGCAACCCCAGAGCAAGGGATGTTTCATATGGACAGACCGCATAAGGTGCGGGAGTGCCCAAAAAAGGAGAAACTGAACTCTCTTCGTGCGGACGAGGAGAAAGAAGTAGAAGGTGAGGTACGCTTGGGAGAAATCAATGTTGTGCACAAGGTACACCTCAGGACACTTCGAGTTGGAGCTTCAAATTCGGTGGAGGGAGGGAACTCCACAACAAAGAGCTTTGGAAGCGCTAAAGCTCGACTGAGGATGCACAGGAGTGCAAAGGTATATGCTGAGCACCAATGTGTGTGCTGAAGACACGTAACCAAAGTCGCGGATAGGAGAACATCCATGCACGAGAAGGTGATGCAGAGCTCTGTAGGGCAATGCAGCATGGACAAGGTCCTTAACGTCCAAGGGGTGGAGTGGTGTCGAACCATACCACCAATGATCTTGCAGAAGGCAAGATACCGAAGATGCTCGGAGCACAAAAGGTGCTCATTTCCCAGGACACGAGTACATTCACAGGGAACGATCGAGATCGACAACGAGCGAGCGTGGAGGTGAGTACTCCACATGTGGAGCTGGAGCTGCCACATACCAGAGATAGAGATGCTATATCCGGGAGGGATACATTGAGAACAGGAGCTGACGAGGAAGCTCCATTTCTCACGACGAAGGCCAAGTCGTGGAATTACGCGTTTGTTCGTGAGAAGATCAAGTGTAGGAAGAGAGGCGGTGCAAGCTTGCACCACCCTTCCAAATGAACAGCATCAGGAGGTGCAAATCGGATGGAGGATCGTGACGGAATGCCAGCTGATGAAAGTGCCCGATTGAGGACAACCGATTCTTCGGGTGGGGGAGGCTTGTCACATCCCAAAATTCTGTGATCGAGAATGATCATGCAGACACGGTAGCGGATGCTCGAAAGAGATCGATGACTGACTTCAGGAGAAGTCTAGAGATTCGTGGGTATTACAGAGGTTATCCACAGGAGTCTGGAGGCACAATCGTATGTGATAAGGGAGAAGTGTCACACAGGACACTGTCTCGGTAGCAGAGTGTAGTGGAGCTTGTAGCAGTACGAGCACAACGAGTACAGACAGCAGTACAAGACCTGACGATGGAGGCACGCAACAGGTATGTAGGCGAGCGCAGAAGAGCGGTATGCAGTGAAGTAGTATGCATTGAGGAGCAATGTGGTACGATCACATAGGTATATGCACGAAGGCGCACGGTATCGGTATTGATGTGTGGCGATCCAAGGAGGCATGGAGCGTTGCAGGTGCTTAGTACAAGCATTGTCGAGCATGCTTGGTAGTACACGTGCGAAAGTGGACTGGAAGCCACAATAGCGAAGTTCTGCAGGACTTCCCGTTAGCATGCAGAACGCTAAGGAATGGTTTACCGCACGAGGGTCTGGAGAACGCGGGTTCCCTTTGGCACAAGACCGAAGTTCAGTAGCTCTCGGTGAATTATAGCAAATCTACATCAGCAAGCGTTGGAGCGCATGTGCTGATGATTGGACGGTTGATGTGGCGCCAACCGTACGGGAAGATGAAAGGACAATGAGGGAGTCTAAGAGACGAGAAGACGAAGAGTTGTTGCGGAACGCGAAGGGTTGTCGAAGAACTCGAAAGGTCTCTTGCCTCTTTATTGTCATTATTGTAAATGTAATAATGAGTGTCTCTTAGATTACCTTGAGTCTTGTATATAAGGAGGGGTGGTGGCTCATTTGTAAACATACAAGTGTAGAGTGTCATACACCCACTCCAGAGCGAGTCTCCCCTTCTAATAAGAGAAGAGCTTTGTGCCCATGCCTTGTGTGATTGCTTATGTGAGTTCTTGAGCGTTCTTGAGTATGTTCTTGAGAGTGTTCCTAAGCGATCCGTTGAGTCGTGCGCGTGCTTGTGCTGGAGCGTCGGTACGTGAGCAAGTAGGAGTTTGAGAAGAGTTGCAGCGCGTCCGTAACCATTCTACTCGAGAAGGCTGGTTAGCTACGGATTAGCTAACACTGCACAGGTTAGGTTGAAATCAATAGCGGAATTTTGACCCTATGACACCTGCCACGACCACTGCGACCTTTGAAATGAGAAGCCATTCCTCTGTCGCGAGATGCGACCATAACCGAGGAGGTCTGAGAGGCAGCGGACGAAGAGAATGTGATCTTGTTGAGTCTGCAGTATGCTTCCTCATGGGAGGTATGGTAGCATCTGTAAGTAATCGTACTCCCTCCTAATCATGAACTATAGGTGTTCTCGTTCAGCTTTATCTATTTCTATGGTTCCCATGAGTAATGTTGAAACACATGTTGAACCCATCGACAAGAAGTTATATGAGAAGTGGGTATACACCCCAGAAGAAGATATGGAATGTTGTAGATAACTGAAAAGTAATTCACGTTGTAGGGTCAAAATGAGATTATACTATAAAGAACAAAGCCGATGGCATATTAATAGATATAAGGCGAGGTTGGTTTGCAAGGAAATATACACATATGTACGAGATTGATCATTTGGAGATGTTCACCCCTGCAACAAGTACAAAATTTGTTGCAGACATTCTCCCTTGTGCAGTCACTTTTGGACGAGGCCAATATCAATTGGATATGAAAATGTATTTTTTGACTGGAGACATTATATAGGAGATTGACATACAAATTCATTGCCCTACGAAAATACTGACAAGTGGTGTTAACTGAAGAGCCTATATGACCTAAATTAATCCTCTCAAGCTTGGTTTAATCATGTGCAAGAGGTTATGGAGAAACAGGGGTACTAACATGGTAACATGTCAATGGATATCATACCCTTTTCATCAAGCAAAATCGAGAAAAGTTGTAGTTCTGATTGTTTAAATAAATGACATGGTTATCGCAACGATGATGACGATGAAATTAACTAAAAAAATGACAGGTGTACGATATTCAAGATTTAGAACCTAGGAAAACTTGGACATTTCTTAAGAATGAGAATGCAGAGGCTTTTTTATGCAAAATAGGGGAAATATGCAAAGGTGTCCACCCCATGGATCCAAAGGCATGTTTGTGAGAGAAAATATGTCTTGACTTGTCAAAAGAAACTCAAAATCTAGGGTAACGCCATGCAAGAAAACCCATTAAAGCATGTTATAAGCTTAAAAGGATAGAATCTTAGATGAACCTTTTTAAGGGATGCTACCAAAGTCTTGTTGAGAAAATTATCTATCTCACCCTTGTTAGCTCGACGTCGTTTACAATGTGCAAGTGATGAGTCAATTCATGCATGCTCCAAGAAATAGTCATCTCGCTGCAATATCTAGCCTTATTTGCTACTTCAAAAGATATCTTGTTAGGAGGCTATTTTTCACAAAAGGAAAGCAGTTGACATAGAGGTACGTACGAAGGATGGCAGGGCAAGATCCATAGCCAATTGTTCGAACCATATTGAGCACCAAGGCTAAATACTGTGCAACAGAACTTGGAGTTGCAGAAATATTTTGGGTCCAAGTTATGACTAATGATATAGACATCCAGACCAATTTTCTAATGAGGCTTTACTGCCAAAACAAAATGATGATTAACTTGATTGATAATTCCATCCAAGATGATCAAACTAAGCATGTTGAAGTGGATCATCATTTTTATTCAGGAGAAAGTTGAAGTCGATGCTGATCACATATGCCTATCTTTATCAGATTTTAACATCAGTGGTTGACATCATCACCAAAGGCCTTCCCACTATACAACATGAAGCGAATGTGGGAAAGTTGGGTATTATTAACATCCACACCTAACCTGGGGTTGTGGCTTGTGAGCTGTACAGGGATAAATGGATCATGGATGTGGATCCATTTTATTCATTTCCAATAAATATTGTACACATTCCTCTGTTGATGGTTACGTGGAATAGAAGAAAACATGACCCATGTCCACACTAGGGTGTCCCCTCCATGATTCTTTCCCTTCTATTTAGAAGGGTTTTCCATGTAAATCCATGCATTCCACCTCTTTTTAAGGAGTGTCTTATCTCATTTGATTTCTTTTCCCTACAATTGTAATCAAAAACACGGTATAACCATGTTCACAAACCTACAAATTTAATTTCACTTACTCTTTCAGGACACATTCCCAAAATATGCAAGGTGAAATTACATAATGTAGACCAAAAACTGGTTTCACCTAACCTGGCAAGTAGTTAATTCACCAGATTCCCTGTTCTATATATTTGTTAAAAAAGTGATTATGTTATATAAAAATCATATGAAGAGCATTTTTCTCAGCGCCATTAAACTTGGAAGGCTCTGATTTCCCCACAACAAAACCAAGATGACCTCAAAAAATTAGACTCAAGAGCTAAGAGGGAAATGGATATCTCACCTCAATTTCATTCATCAACTTCATTGCCTCAATGATGCATAAAACTTGCCCCTTCTTGACCTTATCTCCCGGCTGAAGAAAGAAACATAGACCAAATGGTTTATTAATACTACAAGGAGAAAACAGCACAAATAATTACAACAGTCAATCTATGATATACAAAGCGACGATACCTTCACAAATGCTGGTTGCCCAGGAGCAGGGCTCCTATAGAACGTTCCTGCCATGGGACTCTTCAACGGAGGGTGGGATGATTTGGGCAATTGTGGTGCTGCAGCTGGTGCAGGCAGTGCAGCTGCAGGTTGTGGGGGAGCCGCAGGAGGGGGAGGAGCTGAATAACTAGGAGTAGCAACGGGAGGCGGTGCGTGAGATGGTACCATCACAACCTGCGGTGCAGGCGGCTGTGGCAATGCCTCCTTCTTCCTGATAATAAGCTCGCATCCGGGTTGCTTCAACTGCAATTCGACAACATCCTTGGAATCGACAAGCCTGCATCCACCCAAGCCTGGTCAACCACAGACAATAGCATGGAAATCAAGGCACATCGCAAACAAGAACAAAGGGACACAAGTTTGCACCCACTTGACAAGGCTGGAAACTTGATTCATAAACTCCGAGATTGCCTGAGGAGACAACTCCACTGGTGGCAAAGGTGCCTCCTTTCCAACATCTTCGTCCTTCGCGATAACCACAGCCGCGTCATTATTGGAGGCCTCCCCAACAATCTTCACACAACAAATCACATCATCAACCACTCAATTACATCCCTTGTTCTTCAACATTTGGATTGATCAGGTGTCTGGAGTGGTTTGTAGTTTGGCAACGTTTTTTTTTGCATTCAACGTTTAAGCCGTACATTTAGTAAATGGCATTCTAGTTGGTAATTTATGTGACAACCAAATAACTACATTTGAGCTTCAACTGTTCTGACATTAAAACACCGGACTACAAAACGTTCGATATCAAAATGCACGGTCGACCCAAATGTCAAAATAAAGCAACCGTCAAACAAGACCAAAAATACCGACAACCCACAAAATCCAATACCTCGTTCAGCTGCGCCTTCCTCACGAACGCCTCCCCATTGCACGCGCCCCTCCCGCCCTGTAGCACAGAACCCACAAAACCAACATCATCAAGACCGCAAAGATCCTATTTTTCTGGAACCAACCCATCCAAGATCCAATATTTCGAGCCCCCCCCCCCCCCCAATGCAGACGCATCAAACAATCGAAATTGAGGATTTTCGGCGAGATGGGTCACCTTGATAGATGCCAAAGGCTTCGTCTGGAGCGCGAGCGGGAAGGAGAGCCGCGTGAAACGATCCGAACAAGGCTGGGGAGCCAAGGAGGAGGAGGAAGAAGCTAAGGGAGACCTGGAGAGAGATGGAGCAGCAGTGGGGATGGATCCGGAGGCCATGGTGCTGCGATCTATGGCGTTTGCTCGATCTGAGGAGTGGGGGAGAGGGGGAGTGACGAGAAGGGATTGGATGTGAGGGGGGAGAAAGGTCAGGGAGCTGGGAGTAATTAGTGGGGAAAGAGAAGGGGCTGGCGCCGAAATTTGTCCTCGGGGAATCCGTTGGAGGCGTTTAGCCATTCGCTATTTCGATATAAACGAGAGAGAGCAAAAGTCGTCGTTATGTTCTATTTTTTTTGTTTATTTGCAAAAGGTGGTTTTTTCTTCGGTATAGTTATTTTTTCTTAAAGAAGGTAATTGTTGTATTTATGTATAATCGTCTCATGGAGATTCCAAGGAAGAAGAGCACGGTGCAAGTGTACCTTCGGAAACATAAACAATCTGAAAACCTTCTCCATGATATGATCAACGAGTCAAATCACACGTTCCAATTAGATCTAGGAATGTGTCGATTTGGTTAGAGTATGATGGTCGCTTGAGTTGCAGACCAAGAGCGATTCCCCCCAGTTGAGTGAGGTAAGCATTTTGGGAAGGTTAAGCAAAACATCATGGGATGTAGTAGCTTAAATGCAAGTCTAAGGGACGTAGTAGAGGAGATGAAAGTCTCAGAGGACGTAGTATGATTTGCCGCGGTAGATTTTCAACTCTGTTTCCTTAATCTCTTCTAACTTCAATATTGATATCGTAATAATCTCAAAACATTTTTTGTGATTTCATCGAGGAAGCTAATTTAATGTGTCCCATTCAGTATTGGAGGATAAGATTGAAGTCTCTAATGAAATTTATTTAATTGATCTATCGGTCGAATGATGTGTTTTTCTTCTGAAGGATCGGATTTCAGACCTTATAAGCTATTGTTTCTCAAAACAAACTCTCATGACTACATTTTTATTTTTATTTTTATTTTTGAATATTTGTAGGATGGAAAGTGGTGGATCAAGGACACGGTTGAATTGTGAAACACGGTGTATATGCAAAATATCTTTTATTTAGACTAACAGGTTGCCTTCTTCGTTGTGTCCTCCTTCAACTAATCAATCCGATTTTATGATCCATTATTCCTTTCTTATGATCTTCAAAGCGAATCGACCTCAACAACCCAAAAGATGTCTGGCTAGATGTTTGGAAAATTTGATTTCCACTTGCATCAAGGTGTTCATAAGATTTGATAGTTAGAGAGATGTGAGGTTATAGAGAAGCTAAATAAACATGATCTTGATAATTATTCTAGAAAATATGTCAAAATATAAATAATATACCAAGAAAATTATTTTAAATATAATATATTCTAGGGTGAATATAACAAACTAACAAAAGAAAAGGTGAAAGAAGCTTTGTGCATTTGGCATGAGGAGAAGCAATTCCACGCAACTTCTTTCAGGAAATAAAAAGCCTCTTTATTTTCACAACACACGTTATGGAAAGTGGTGGGCTCATTTGGTCATGCAGCTTAGCCAGGGCATCAAATTTCAATGAAATTTGGACAAAATTAATCTAAATTCATATTTCTCGAAATCAATGAAATTAAAATGCTATATTATTTATTTTTTTAGTATCTGGATGAAACTTTAACGAAGTTTCATTGAAATTGCATGTCATTTAGAGGAAATGACAAAAATAACGGAATCTAGCTTTTGATTCCATCAAACTTCATTGGCATCGGCGAATTTTCACTCATTTGTGCAAACTTGGTGATTTCTACTATCCTAACAATTTCAATGAAATTCCATTGAAATCCACTAAGATTTCTCTTTCCATATTAGGCTATAAAAGTTGAAATCCAAATTTTAATACTTTGGCAAAGGCCATGTATAGCCTAAAAACAATGTTTGAACCTGAAACGTCCATGTCAACATGCACCTTACTTGTTTCAGGTTTTGTTTGCCTGGAAGGCATCTCAAGTGTTGATCAAGGACTCTTCTTCTTCTCTCTACGTTAATTGTCTTCTTATTCTTTATCTCTTTGAATCAATCCTGGATTACTTCCCTGAATTCAGTAAAACTACGACACGGTATCTTGATATAACCCTGCAACCAAACATGCCCTGGTATGGCCTCAATTCTCTCTTGTTAATTGTAATACACTCTCTGACATTATTTTCTCCCTAATTATACACTCTATTTGTCCTTGATAATATGGCATACCACATGTAGTGTTGAAGATGATTCAAACATACAATTAACCACAAGCAATCAACCACGAAGGACATGCACAATTTTACGTGGAAAAACCCCACCAGTGTAGAGGGGGAAAACCACGGGCAAAGAGAGGTTCCATTATGAGAGAAAAACATGAATACATATACACGAACCCTAGGAAGTGGCAGCTCTCCCGGAATAAGACTCTCTGATAACCCATGCATTAACCCTACAATACATATATAGGGATAATCGATAAACGATTCCTAATCAGATCCAAAAATCCGTACCAATCGGGTTGACCAAGATCCATTTACGTATTCAATCGTATAAGATCAGTGCTTCAAGAAATTTTTTAACAAATCTCCACCTTAACGTGAACTCCACTTGAAATGTTGCACGGGAACTCTCTCTTTACCGAACAAGGCATTTACACCTTAGAAAGACCAACCAAGTCCACATAGGTTGTGAACTTGGTTAGGGGCATTGGCTTAGTCATCATGTCTGTCGGATTTTCTACAGTAGAGTTCTTCTTCATCTGAATGTGGCCCTCTGTGAGTACATCTTTGATGATGTGGTAGCAGATATCAATCTCTTTTGTTCTTTCATGGTGCATATGGTCTTTCGTTAGATTTATGCACTCTGACTATCACAATGGAAGATGATTGTCTTCTGACAGTGACTGACCTTGTCGAATAATCCTCTCAACCAAATTGTTTCCTCGATTCCTTTGGTTGATGCCATGTGCTCAGCCTCCGTGGTAGATAAGGCCATGCGGTGCTGCAATGTTGCCTTCCACGAAATTGCATATCAGCCGATAGTGAATACAAAGCCTATTACGGATCTTCTCTTGTTATGGCCACCTACATAGTTAGCATCAACAAAGCCAACTACTCCATCCTTACTTCTCCCAAACTCAAGATAAAACCCAATGATACCTCACAGGTATCTCGGAATCATTTCAATGCAAGCTCATGACCTTTTCCTGGATTTGATATATATCTACTCAAAACAATGACTGCTTGAGCAATTGATGAATCTCATTTGCATCAACTTTATTTCTATGAATTAGCTATATATCTTAGACTAACCAATTGACTTAACAATTAATTAATTATAATTAACTTTTGATACATTGTAATTAATTAAAGCTAATTAGTATAAATAAATCAATTGTATGAATCATTGAATATATGTGTCTATAGTTCCCTTTATTTTATGTGCTTCTCATTATTCAAAATCCAACAAAAATTAGTGTAATATTGTATATTATATATTGTATCTTATTTACTATTTAAAAATAATGAAATAAAAATAAATAAAAGTTGTATTTTTTTATTCCTTTAAAATACTTACAAAAATACTAAGTATGTATATATGATGTATTTTGATTTTGGATTCTACATGAAAGTTTTAGATCTTAAAAAGTACACAACTTTCATGAAGAATACTTTTTCTTTTGACTTTAATTAATATTGTATGTTCATTTTAGATTTATTTATTCATTTGTCTTCTTTCTGATTGAGATACGTGGCCTAATCCTAGGTTGCCACCTACCCGGCCCTTCTTTACCAGTCGCATGCGACCTCCACTATCTGATCTTTTGATTAGACGATACATACTCCATCGGTCCCACTCGCATCAAAGCTGTTTTATCAAGCGGCCCACTTCTCTCCGCTTGTGCAGAAATCAATGCCTATGGATCTCTAGATTCAGCGACTACTAGTCATCGTCATCCCCAGGAGGTTGCCTTCTTGAAGAGACGTGTCTCTTCTCCGACGACAATTTGCCCAATTATCCCCATTGATACACATGGCTTCAAGCCATGATTCATGTGTCATATTGTTTTACGTTCTTCTGTCTCACGTGCCATAACCTCAATCCTCCTCATACTCATCGCATGCTTCAACCATAGGCAGTTGAAACTACCCTTTCAACCACCTGTATGTCAAACAGAACATGGCCCTCCGCCTCCATTCATCCCCATCCATCTTCATGCTAGTCTTCCTCGAGTTTTGTCCTAACCTTCTATGATAGAGAAAGATTAAGAGATCAAGAAAAGAAAGGCACTTGACTCCGATGTGATCCACAACCTGTACATGACCATGTCGCATCATATCTATCGCTGCTCGAGCTTCAAGCTTGAGCCAAGCTTGTCAAGCAAAGACCCCAAGGCTATCCAAACTTTGATTCCAGGATTTGTTCACTGCTCCGACCTTCTCCGCTCCAAGTATACCTCAATGTCATCCTCTTTGATTTCTCCATTTTTATTTGAAGCACACATTCACCTTCTTCTTCATCTAAGTAGCCATTCACCTTCATCAAACTACCTAGATCTTCGATGTCATCTCTGACTACATCCTCCTCTTCTCCATAGCCCCCTCCACCTTGACTTTCTTCTTCCTTATGCAAGAAGGAAGACCCACTTAGGCACCCATTTTGACCACGTTCCCCCAGCCTTTTGTTCACCCTTATTTCACTCTAGAACAATCCCAGATGATTTGACTATAGAGCTAATAATTGTAGGTAACCAAACCACTTCACTAGTTGGGATTTTGAAGCATCTTCATTCAATCCCTCTACCTCCGATGAGTAGCCATTGACCCACCAGTCCAGACAGATTCAAACCATCTCTGAGCCACCATCATATTCTCTAGGAAGATGCGAAGCTTCCTCAACCCTCGACTGAGTTATAGTAACATGGAGGAGGGAGTACATCCTTTTCGGAGCACCGCCAGTCCACCATCGCATGTGAAAGAAGCAGATCAATTTCAGGTAGCAAATACCATTCGATTATTTTGATTGATCATTTCTTATGAGTCTATAGCCTCCCTCCTAGCCACACAACATCGGGTGACCTGCACCTGCTTTGAAGCATTAGAGCCACCCATGTGTCATAAAACCTCAAGCATGCCCCGATCCTCATTCGGAATCGTGAGCCGCACACGCCGCACATGCACCTCTAGGAAAATTGAAGGCATGCCCTACCAGCTCTTCTTAATTATAAAGATATCTCCGCACATTGGGAATATTGCAAGATAAGCCCACTAGCTTTGTGTATTTATATATTAGTCCTTTTTAGATCATTTTAAATGTTTTTATTTATTTTAAATTATGTTTTTCTTGCATTTAATCCCTAAAACGAGCGCTTAATATCTTTTGCATCTTCAACCCATTTTGAATGAAATTTATCTCATTTCAAAGCTCTCATTATGATCTTTTTTATGGCATAATTTATTATTTAATGTGTCTCGTGAATTTTCAATAATTAATCATAGAAGCATACTTCTTGTTTTATCTAAATTCAATTATCATTAATTCACCTCCGCTTAATTTTTCATCTTATTTGGATTATGATTTGCTTAATGTATGTAGAATTTAATTAGGTAACCAATTAATTGATTCAAGTATTATTTACATTTTTATTAAGTGCTTAAAATACATTAAGTGAATTAGAACTCTTTGAACTATGTGTATTGATCTAATAAAGTGAAATTGGATCTAAGCATCGATTGTGAACTTGGATTAATTTATGCTTAATTAAATATAATGTTTGAGGATTAATTTAGGGGTATTTCTATCGCATTTTGTCGTGTTGCTTGTGTATTGTGTGTATTAAATTGCATTGCATTTTGTACACCACAGTTAACTTGCATTTAAAAAGACTAAAAAATAGCATGCATTCAATTGCTCGTGTCCTTGTGTTCGACCCTGGGACTTTTCCATGTACAAATTAAGCCAAGCCCTCTTCTCAGATATGATTTAGCTTGGTTCTATTGAACTCCTAACTGGCTCATGCTACAATTCGATGTAGTTTACTTAGCTGATTAACGCTTCATCAGATGGCATCATTGTTGGGAACACGGCATCATTAGACCATTTACTTAGGTTTAAATATTTTGTTTAAGCGTTTTTAGTGATATTAGGTCAATGATTTGTTTTTATTGACTTTGTTTATGTGTTTTTTATTCTAAGCTCGTTATCTCTTCTATGCATCTAACCGCAAGTTGTTTTGCTAGGGCCCGTGGAACTAACACAATTGAGGTGACACATAGGCGACGAGCTTGGAGCTCGAGCTGATTTGAGTCCAATACAACTGAATCGTGTTGAAGTGATAATTAGCTAGCTACTGTTGACTTAGAATTAACTATTGTACATTATTTGTTGTAATTAATTTGTAATATTTAGTTATGCCATTTATAATGGTTCTCGGTTGAAAACTCGCATTTGTAAAAGGAAACATTTTTAAATTATTATTCACGATATGTCAAGACATGTTTCATCCTTTCCCAAGGGCAGGGCTTGACTTGAGTTGTCAATTTAAGGTCAGGTACCCGTGCTAATGGAGTTACAAGGTTTCTATTTGTGCCCAATTAAATTAGGCCACACATCTCAAAGATTCACTAATAAGACGCATGTAAATTGTTCTTCTTAACTCCAAAATAGATCTGATTCTTTCTCGCTAATAAAACTCTTGTTTATGTGCAACTTTTTCAAATTGCATGTATCTAGCATAACTTTTCAAATACAATCTTGCATAATACATGAAGAGTGCTGGGAGTCACTGTGAGTATAACCTCTTTTGAGCATTCATCACTGGTTCTCGCTGGCATTCCGTTGTCTGTTTCCTTTCCCTTGTTCTATAACATAAGATCAAAAAGGGAAAAAAGGACTGAATGTAGGCGATGAGTTGAGGTGCTCACAATTAATAATGAAGTGATAACCAGCTAAAATAGGGATTGTTAAGCAAGTTGATCAATTTAACTTGGAATAAAATCAACCTTGTCTTACATGAGAGAAATCCCCTCATTGCCCGCGGATACTTACCTCCAGATAGAGTAGGTGAGGATGCATCCATAAGGATAGAACTAAAATCTTTGGACTTGCACCCAAGTCTCCATGTTTGACTTTCACGTATTTAGGAGATGTATGTGTTTGCCTCTAACTTTAGCAAGACGTTTTGGTTGTATAAGCATGTTAGTCTCTTTAAGGGTATGATATTGAACATGCCGGCCTAGGAAGATCATCCTTCTACTTGAGAGCTGGCACGAGCATCGTTGGGCGCCAGGTGACTCGTTGTGAGTAATGCACTAAAATATTGTACTATCACCAATTAAAATTGACAAGATAATTTGATGGAACTCTTACGACATTCACGTAAGAAGTTAGTGAAATAAGGGGTATTGTATTGCACTTTTTATGTGTGAATTCCCAAACATTCAAGTGCATTCTCGTGGGACTTCATCTCCTTTGTTCAATTGTGCTCTTAACGTATTCTTTTAAAATCGAAGATTAGTATTTGGACGGATATTTTTTTGTACTTCGCAAATCGCTCCTTGAGCCATCCAAATATTATGTCTTCAAAGGTTTATGATACCTCACTTTCTGGACCTCCTTGGACTCACGATGACCCTCTTCTTGAGTCGAGGTTCATTCACTTAGGGGATGGCCATACACGGACCAATCCATTCCTCTCTTCCCTTCTCATCAAGGATGACCTTCGCCTCAATGAGCTCGATTTGATTTCAACTTCCTCTTCTCACCTAAGCAAGTTTTCTGATGAAGATGACATAGAAGATTCATACATGGTGCCTTCAAAGAAACACCATAAATATGAGGAACGTGATGAACCCTTGCAAGCCATTCTAGCTAGGTTGGTCGCCACAAAACAACATAATTCTCTCTTTAAAGCTCAGATGGGTCAGCTTAATGTGGGGATAGACGCATTAATGGATGCATCATACAATCCTATGTACTATCATAATTCGAATTGGTTAAGTACCACCCAACCGGATGTTGAATGTGAGTTGAAGCCCTATTTACTTTCATTGCTGTCGAAGATTAATGGGAATGCACATGAGTAACCATACGCATTCCTTAGGAGCTTTGTGCTAGTTTGTAATAACCTTAGGCATCCTAGGGTTAGCCAAGACTACATAAGGCCCAAATTCTTCCTTTTGCCATGGGAGATAAGGCAAATTATTGGATGAAGAACCTAGGGATAGTTATAACTACCTACACATAATTCAAGGACTTGTTTCTGAAGAAGTTATACCCTTTGAGAGAAACCAGCCAAATGCATACTCACATCACAAGCTTCTCTCAATTACCCAATGAACCGTTCTGTGACACATGGGAGAGAATAAAGACATTTTGCAGAAGTGACCTTGTCATGGTATGGAGACTACCATCCTGGTAGTTATTATTCAGTGGTCTCAAACTTGAGATGCAAGGTCTAGTGAGCACTGCCAGTGGAGGTAGCTGCACATCATGAGGAGCCAATAATGTCTGGAAGGTATTCGAGCAGATGACTGAAACAAATCGCTTACAGACCACTAACATGCTTATGCAGAGACCCCCTTTTTCACTCTTATCCAAAGAGAGTGGCAAGAAGGTTGTAGTCGATCTTGACGAGGACTTGATTTCTAGCATGGGAATCATTGCATATAAGTTGACAATAGTCGTATGGATTGATAAGAGGATGAACGAGTTGGAGATCTTGTCCAACCTCCCTAAGCAGATGGAGGAACTTATTGAGAGTGTATCCAAGACAAATATACACACCGTGTTTCATCTTCTACTCTTGTCTACAATGTACACCATGTACAAGAGAAGCCAATGTCATGGTCTCAGACATGGGTAGAGGACCAATCCTTTGCCCAACCTTGCTAGCAGGAGCCGTCTACAGAGACAATTTTAGAGGAGCCTCCACAGATGTGGAAGGTGAATGGTGCGTGGTAGACAAAGACCCTACCACCAGACAAACAAGGATAGGGGACATTAAACAATTCTAGCATCCTCCTACTTTCCACAACACCGGCTTTACCCCTACTCCTATTCATACACATCCAAGCACTGGAGCCTACTGCTCCCAGCCGCAGAGGCAACAATATGTATGTCAGCTAACATATCAGTCAGGCCAGCAGGGCCCTGCATATCAGAGTCACCCACATCAACAACAGTATCAGGGCTAGCACGGTCAATTTTCACAATCTTCTACCTTCTAACATGGACAACCTAGACAAAACCTAGGTTCACAGTAGTGTTCTTCTTCATCAACACCTACCTACTTTCAACAACAGATACTTGATGAGATACGTTCCTACAAGAACAAGATTTTATGATATAAGGGTTGGTCTCAATCACATATCCTGGTGACAAGATGAGAGATATGCATATTCTATCCCCATTCCCGCTCAGGTTCAAGCTAATCCTAATAGCATGAACAAGACACGACAGTAACACCACCTTGATCAAGTATACTCCTCAGTTTCATATCAATCTGAACACGAGATCCTTTCATTTGAAAACACTAACCATATGTCACTCAAGATTGGAAGGACCATGGCCGTACCTGATCAAGCACGAGATATGGAGTAGGAAGTCTTCGATGCTCCACTTTAGGAAGCCATATAGGATGGAGAAGACTGTTGGACATGCCAGACCACAACGAGCCATTATGCAATAAATATTATTGTAAATATCGTTCCCTGATCTGAAATGAAGAATAACTATTTTGCATAATAGGTCCCTTAGAACAATTAGGTTATGTACCATGGCCATCTTAATGATCATACAGTTATTGATTCAATTGTTGAATCATAGAGGCTGGTGCTCGGATGAATATCTAAAGAGTTAAATTGAGGACTCATCAAGCACCGTCAAATGATTGTTAAGAGAGGACCTCTGGTTTGAGAAGGACATGGAAATCCTTTCTCTAGAGGATGATATATAACCGACCTCTTGATGCAGGTCCTCTGCATAGGAATAAAGATTCGGAGGTGTTAGATAAGTTAAGTCAAAGAGTTGACTTAACGAGATCGAGATAACCAAAGTCATATGTCATATGCTGTCACGATATAGGCACGCATCCTTTAACCCGAGACGGACGTGTTACTATATGTCTGAGTATGTACATTTGGCAGACCAATAGGTTGATGACCTAACCAAGGTCTATACACCGACGCGTTGGTGTGCATGCAAGGGCATATGAGTAATAATATATCTCAAAAGGATCATACATGTTAAGCTTCTAAATTGGAAGACATGAGCTCACTCATGAGATATTGGGAAGATCAAATTCCTTGCACAGTCATCTTGCTTTGGAAGATTGACTGAATCTATAAGTTTGATATATACTTTTGGAAAGTATATGATCAACACCCGGGTACGATATATGCTTTTGGAAAGTATATGATCGATACCAACTCTGAATAATCAAATGAGAAACTTTAAGATAAAACCCTGAAGTAGACAGTCTAAAAGAGATCTAAAACTTCAGGTTTACTTTGGGTCTTCCAGTATGCAAGATGTACATGTATTAGCAATGCCTGAGGGTGATGTGATCACAAACGATTGTATAACCATGACGCTTCTATTCTGAGGGTGTGATGAAACAAGTCTGGATCTTAGTGACTCCTCTCAATAGAGAAGTGATCTAATCTTGGTTCAAATATTGGACACTGATCTGAATATGATTCAGAAACAATGAGAAGATTAGATTTGCGATCTTGATTTAATCAAGCATCTATGAGAGGTCCGCAAGATCTGGATTTGAGATGTGATGTCAATATCCAAGTCACTATAATGGAATACAATCTTCATATCTTATCTCCAAGTATCCGTGGAGAAAGCACGTTGTTCTTGAAAGAGTTCAAGAATAATTTTATTGTTGATATATGTATCCGAGCATTGAGAAAATAGATAATTAAATGAGAATTAATTATCATGAATAATATGAATTTGATTCATATTATAAGGTGAGTTATCTGAGATAATTAAATGTGATTTAATTATCGAAGATGTGAATTGTGTGAATGTGATTCATATTATTTGGGCACATGAGAATAGAGATCCAAGATGATTAAATGTAATTTAATTATCATGGATATGAATAATGTGGATAGCACTATCCATATTAATTAGATATATTATAAATGTGATTTATAATGAATTAGGGAGAGCCTATTGTGATTTATATTTGTTGATTAATTATTAATGTGAATTAGATTCACATTGGATGATTAGTTGACAATATAATTTACATTTTATTTTGGGTTGTGAATGTGATCACAAATTTCTAATGGCATGATTGCAATGTTCTCAAGATAATTGAGAATTATTATTGTCAGATAATGTTGGAAGGAGATAACGTAATCTCACTGGAAAAAAAATGTCATCCACCAAAGGTGGTGGACGACCACCAAGTCCCAATGGGATTGGGTGGCCATGCCCCCTTAATTGGTTGATGATTATATCCTTCCAATTACCTCCATGGTAATTGATTTTATTTGAAATTAATTTATATTGATATATATTTAATTTAATCAAATTATTTGTTGTTGTATTTTTTACAACATAATCATGACCATTAAAAGAAACACAAATCATATCATCCATTGGTTTTGTGTTGTCCACGGATTGAGATCCATGGATTCTAAAATACTATATAAGAAGAGGCACCTCTTGCTCTTCAACAACAATCAAATTATTGCTCTCTCCTCTCTCTCTCTACAAGCCAAGTCTCTCTCTCTCTCCCTCTCTCTCATTGTAGCCATCCATGGAGCCCTAGAGAGAGTCGCTATCACCGCAGCATCGTCATTATATTGCCGGATCGTCTATTCATGGATCTCCGTCTCCTCGCTCGTGAAGAAGACATATGAGGAGATCAGGGGATTAGCTGCTTGGATCAACTACATGGATTGCGAGGAGCCGCGTCTCATCATCGCGCTCGCAAGTATCTCCTCCTTTAGATCGGACTTGAGACAGGAGGTCTCTTCGTTTAGAGACTCGATCGCAACCACGCTTCAAGAGGTAAATCTAATACTTGTTTGTGGTTTAGATGAAATGATCCGAGAAGTGTTCTTGGATCATGTTGTTTCATCGCATTAATTTTTTTTAAATTCTGTTGCCTCGAGCAAGTAGTGCGATTAGTCGCTCCCAATCACATACGATGCGATCCTCATTCTTACGTGATGTGTTTATGGATCTTCCCATATCTTTCAAGTGGTATTAGATCCTTAGGTTGGAGGTTTTAGATGTGATCCATAAACTTAGGAAGACTTGGGCTCATTAGGATTTGTGAAAAAAATATCGTATTTGGTTCACGCAGCCTGTTTTGTGAATATTTTCAGATCTGTTTAAATTATTTAAACACAAAATTATTATTTGGATTATGTTCTCCATTAATTAAGGAAATCGTGAGATTTGAGTTTGCATGATTTGGAATCTTATTGCTCAAGATATGATCATTTAATGAATATATATATCCACTATTTTGGGGATGGCAAATATTGACATAATTAAAGAGTTAGTTACTATTTTAAAACACCTAGAAATATGTGCCAATCACTTGAGTTCTATTATAAATCAAATTAGCAAACTTTGAAAACTTAGTTTGTATGATTTGGATTTAAATTAAATGAGATATGATAAGTTTTGTGAGTAAGGGTCATTACTGGAAATTACATTCCTAATCAAGAAACTTGTGATTATCATTTAATAAATTAGTGAAATTAATGATTAATTTCCTGAAATAATTATGGATAAATATTTGAGAAATATTTTATGATAATTATTTCCTTAAATGACATTGCCTTAACCAATAATTGATTAGATATGATATAGATCACAAATTGGTTACATCATCTATTCCAACAAACAAAGTGCTTGAGTAGGATTGGAAATTTATCTAGCAAATTTCCTTATAATATAAATCAAAATGATTTTGATTATTATTATATGGTATAACTTCGGTTGAAAAATCTATTATCATCTCAAGTACAAAGTGATCAATCGGCGTTATCCTAACCTAAGGTGGATATGGTGTCTAGTCGAGGAGCTTTGGGGCAGTAGGTTGCTCCGTGAGCGGTATGTCCCTCTCCCGTCAGTACTGGACATGAAAATGGGTAGGGAAGGGATACTTCTTGAGGGATCATTATGTATTTTTCTAATTATTAAAATTAGAATAATACGTATTTTTGAGATAATACCATCATTTTAAGTAACAACCAAGTTTATTGGTTGATTGAATTGGATTGATAATTGATTTAATATGATTAAATCGATTATATCAAAAGTAAAACACTCTATTATGAATATATGTGTATTTCCCTTCGAAGAATTAATTATATGAATTTGATTTATGATAATTAATTAGAATTTGAATATGAGGTAGAGGATCACATAAGTGACATCCATGTCCTCCGTCAAGGCAAAGGGTTCCGTCGCCAGGGATTGTATGTAGGAGACGCCTATCTGAAGTGACAGATCCTACATACAAGCTCATCTTGATCGGGCTCTTTGCTTCTCGAAAGAGTAAGGATGTATGCGTAGTGACCCCAATATCATGTCCTCATATTATTGGGATGATATTGGATTACGCATAGCGAGTTTTAAGCCTATTGACCGTTGATTCAATTAACGATGGATCAACATCACCTTAGGGGTGGTGGGTCCGGGCACTTCGGATTGGGAAATGCAAGTTGGACTTGCAAGGTAGAATATGTTCCCCGCTTCTTTTTATCCGAGTTACAGGTTCCCATATTATTGGGATTTGATAAAGACAAGAAAGGAGATCCCAGATCTTGTTTTAGATATAATGGTAAGTGTATCTCTTACATTGAAAGTGATTTAGGGAATGAATTTTCAGTGTTGACAAGGTAAGGCAACTTTGATATAAAAATTCCTAAATCAAAGTAAAATATGTATACACACACACATATATATATTTATGCAAATTTCTTATTTCAGATTCATTAAACTCACTCAGTACTATACTCAATAATAACTAGTAAAATATCATGGATTGGATTCATGATCAAAATATTGTACTTGTAGTTGGACACATATTGTATGTAGTTGCATCATGCAAGTTTCCTCGTACTAATGAGGAATGACAATTATATAGACAACAGGACTACAAATCTAGGGTTTGTATGTCTCTATAGTATTGATCTCTCATCGAATGTACTTTGTAAGTGACATGTCGATCATGATCGTAATTGTCAAATAATCCTTATAAAACCCGAAGAAGATGTTCTGGCATACATATGTGCTCTCGACATTTAATCATGAATGACATGTTTCACTGCATCATGTAGAATGGTGGCTCTATAAGATATGATGTATTCAAAATATTTGAGTACCTACCTGAACCTAAGTCTTTAAGAATTAAGATGTATGTAGATATGATGAGTGTCATCATTCTACTATCTATACTCTATTCATTCATGAAGCTTCATAATATCCATATTGTATGAATTGAATGAAACATGTATAAATGTTGAAATAATATTATATTGAAATCATTTGAATTCAATGTTTATTTATAGATGAAGGGAGCGCAGTGGAAGCATGGGTTGGACCTAAGTAAGAAGGAAAGTCAAAGAGTTGACTATACTTCTGTGACTTCCATATGGCATCCAAAGAGTTGGATGAATGCCAATACTGCAATAAGTTGATGTGTTGATAGTATGCCTATCAAGTCTATCTTGGATCCTTAGAGAATGACCCAGATAGTGCATCGGAATAATCTACATCTACATATCATCATTGAAATTGACTTTCTTATTAGATAAGATCAAGTCTGATAACTGTATCTCATTCTTCTATAACACGTGCAATTGGTTGCATATGTATTAGAAGATTATAAAGTCTGATATTAAGGCTTAATAGTCATCCGCATGGATGTTGATGTAATTGTTGCAACAATCTCCATTGGATGGATATACTTCATATTTTCAGTGGGAGAGCCCTTAGTCTTAGAGAATGTCTCTATGACCTAGACATTAGAATACATTCATAGTTTATTGCTAAGTGTTGGAAATAAACATGAATTCTGGAATAGACTTATCATAAATAGTTATTATTGATATATTTCAGATAGTAATCTAATATCTAGAGGACTCTACTAAATAGAAAAATTAATGAATTGTTCATTAATATTTCTAAATACTGAAAATTAAACCTTAAAAAGATCAATAAGAGGATGAAGATCATTTGACAATGATCTGGCATCAAATCTTGGACATATGTCTATTGATGAGATCAATAGACTAGTAAGAAATGAGGCTTTAGAATGTTTGAAAATTCAAATCTTACATACTTGTGAATACTGTATTCAAAAGTAAAAAATGTCTAATACACCCTTCTTTGGAAATGGTGTTAGATGCCAAGGTATTCAAGATCTCATACATATTGATGTATGCGGATCATCCATATCAAAATAAACATTAATGATATGTGATATCAATTGATGATTATTTGTGATATGAGATTTCTTCCCTTCACCTTAGAAACCCTTGAAATGTTCAAAGATTTCATTTTTGATTTAGAACCAAACTTTGAAGGAAGATGAAAATGAATTTGATCTAACCTAGGTAGCATGTACCTATTAGATGAATTAAAAGAATACCTTATAAAGACATGAATATCATTCCTATCCCACTCCTTCTTATACACCTAAAATTAGTAGAGTTGTAGGGAGATACAATTGATCATGTGTGACATGATTTGATCAATGATTAATCTTAGCATGATTACCTCTTAGTTTCCAGGTGTATATTATAGTAAAGACTACAATATATATCCTTAATAAGATTCCATGCATATTTAAAACCAAACATCCTCATAAGCTATGGTCTGGAACCTAGCCTAGTGTTGGACACTTGAGGATTTGGGGTTTCTTAGTTCATAACATTGTCATGAATGCAAGTAAGCTAGAATCTAGCACCATAGAGTGCTACTACATTAGGAAAATAAAGGATGGTATTGGATACCTAATTTTTGACCTTGAGATTCTTAAAAGATTTCATCTCTGAGAATTTGATTCTTAGAGGACGACTCTCTTGAGGATCAAGATGAAATGAAGTGAAGGAACTCATTTAATCTTGAGAAGATAATGAGGCTCCTGAAATCAGAAACTAAAAGGACAATTATAGATGAAACACTCATACCTCTTCAAATGAGTTTGAAGATGGATTCCATGTGTCAATTAAGTTTGACAATGATCTACTTCATGTGATGAAGCCTCTGAAGATCGTGACATGGAAAGATGGATGCTAGCAATAACGTCTAAAGTAGACTTCATATACAAGTGTTGTATATGGACCCTCGAGGATCCACCTATATGGATAAGACCCGTTAAGGTATAAATGGATCTTCAAGAGAAAGAGGGAACCTGAATATAAGGTAGGGACCTTCAAAGCTCGGCTCGGTATCCTCAAGATACACACAGAAAGAAGACATCGCTTGCGACGAGACTTGCTTTTCAGTAATCATGCTTAAACCCATCAGAATATTGCTAACTATAGCTACACAACTTGACTATGACATCTTCAAGATGTGAGTCAAGATTTCATTCCTCTATGAATACTTATCTGAGGATATTTATATGAAGTAGCCCCAAGGGCTTCATAGTTGAGGAAATCAAGGTGTGCAAGCTGAAGAACTCCATCTATGGATTCAAATAAGTTTCTTCTAGTTGGAACACTGGATTTGATGAAATTATAAATGTTATGATTTTAGGTAGAATCTTGATGAGTCATGTGAAGCTTAGTGTGAGTGCTATTGCGTTCATCATGCTAAATGTATATGATATACTAATTATTTGGAATGATATAAGGTTAATAATAAATGTTTTATAATATGAATATTCCATACCTTGACATATAATCTCAAAGATACTTCTTGGATCTTAGTTTTGAAGATGTTCAGAAGAAAAGGGAAGAGGGCATTGGAACCGTCACATTAGTGGTACGCCTTGGACATGTTCTATTTTTTGGGAAAAATCTTAATAAAGGCTTCCTTCCCTTAAGATATGGTATTGACATATCTAAAGGGATATCGTCTCAAAGAGTTGAGGAAGTGAATGTTAAAACTGCTTGCCCTTGTGCATCAGTTATGAGAAGTCAGGTGCATGCTAGATGTGTACAAAAGCTAGATGTCTGTCATGCATTGGGAGTAGTAAACTATTGCTAATCCTACTAAGGAGATAAAACACTTGATTGCAGTAATAACAATATCTTCAAATATGACAAGATTTTTTGAGATAGTGATCTCAAAATCTTATCTTCAAGAACTTAAGACTTTATAGATAGTGATCTAAAAGATCTTAACCGTGGATACCTTAGGAGATAGAAATATCCAGGAATAAGGGTATTTTGATAAGGATAATGGTAATAGTGGTTATGATAATTATTGAGTGGTAGTGTCATTGACACTATAACTAACAAAATTTAGTATTGGTTGCATAAGATGCAACAATCACATTGGATGCGAGCACTGTTACTAGGAGATATGCAAGTGTCGTAAAAGGACTTGGCATAGTCTCTTGAGAATAGAGTGACTGATCAGCTTACCTAGCTATTTTTCTAAATAGCCTATGATTGTCACATGAGTGTGAGTTTAAAGATTAGCCCATTAATGGATCTTTGGGATAGTGGGAGATTGTTGAACATGCGAGCCCATGGCATGCCATTATACAATAAATGTTATTGCAAATATCATTCCCTGATCTGAAATGAAGAATAACTAATTTGCATAATATGTCTCTTAGTACAATTAGGGTAATGTACCATGGCCATCTTAATGATCTTACGGCTGTTGATTTAATTGTTGAATCATAGAGGCTGGTGTTTGGATGAATATCTAAAGAATTAGATTGAGGACTCATCAAGCACTGTCAAATGATAGTTAAGAGAGGATCTCCATCCTGAGAAGGAAATGACAATCCTTTCTCTAAAGGATGATATCTAACCGACCTCTTGATATAGGTCCTATGCTTAGGAATAGAGATTCAGAGGTGTTAGATAAGTTAGGTCAAAGAGTTGCCTTAACGAGATCAAGACAACCAGAGTCCTATGTCGTATGCTGTCACGATATAGGCACACATCCTCTGACCAAAGACAGATGTGTTACTATATGTCTGAGTATGTACATTTGGCAGACCAATAGGTTGATGACCTAATTAAGTCTATACACCGACGCAATGGATTGCTTGTAAGGGCATATGAGTAATACAATCTCTCAAAGGGATCATACATGTTCAGTTACCGAATCGGAAGACATGAGCTCACTCATGAGATATTAGGAAGATCAAATTCCGTGCACGATCACCTCACTTTGGAAGTTTGACTGGATTTGTAGGTTTGATATATACTTTTAGAAAGTGTATGATCAACACCTGGGTGTTATATATGCTTTTGGAAAGTATATGATCGTACCAACTCCCAATAGTCCAATGAGAAACTTTAGGATAAAATCCTGAAGTAGACAGTCTAAAATAGATCTAAAACTTTGGGTTTGCTCTGGGTCTTCCAGTATGTAGGATGCACATGCATTAGGAATGCCTGAGGGTGATGTGATCATAAACAATTGTATAACCATGATGCTTCCTTTCCAAGGGAGTGATGAAACAAGTATATATTTTAGTGACTCCTCTCAGTAGAGAATGACTATGATTCAGATCTAATAAGAATATTGGATTTGCGATCTTGATTTAATCAAGCATCTATTAGAGGTCCACAAGATCTAGATTTGAAATGTGATCTCAATATCCAAGTCACTATAGTGTAACAATTCAATCGCCATGTCCTTATATCCAAGTACCAGCAGAGAAAGCGTGTTGTTCTTTAAAGAGTTCAAGAATAATTTCATTGTTGATATATGTATCCGAGCATTAATAAAATAGATAATTAAATGAGATTTAATTATCACGAATAATATGAATTTGATTCATATTATAAGGTGAGTTATCTGAGATTATTAAATGTGATTTAATTATCAAAGATATGAATAATGTGAATGTGATTCATATTATTTGGGCACATGAGAATAGAGATCCAAGACGATTAAATGTGATTTAATTATCTTGGATATGAATAATATGGATAACATTATCTATATTAACTATATATATTATAGATATGATTTATAATATATTAGGGTGAGTCTATTGTGATTTATAATTATTGATTAATTATTAATGTGAATTGGATTCACATTAGATGGTTAATTGAAAATATAATTTACATTTTATTTTGGGTTGTGAATGTGATTCACTAATATCCGATGACATGATTGCAATGTTCTCAAGATAATTGAGAATTATTATTGCGAGATAATGTTGGAATGAGATAACATAATCTCATTGGAAAAAGTCCATCCACCAAAGGTGGTGGACGTACACCAAGTCCCAATGGGATTGGGTGGCCGTCCCCCCTTAATTGGTAGATGATTATCTCCTTCCAATTATCTCCAATAATTGATTTGATTTAAAATAATTTATATTGATATATATTTAATTTAATCAAATTAATTGTTGTTGTGTTTTTTACAATAAAATCAGGGCATTGAAAGAAACACAAATCAATCTCATCCATTGGTATTGTGTTGTCCATGGATTGAGATCCATGGATCTCAAAACACTATATAAGAAGAGGCATCCCTTGCTCTTCAGCAACAATCAAATTATTGCTCTCTCCTCTCTCTCTACATGCCAAGTCTCTCTCCCTCTCTCTCATTGTGGCCATCCATCATGGAACCCTAGAGAGAGTCATCATCGCCACAGCATCGTCGTTATGCTACCGGATAATCTACTTATAGATCTCTGTCTCCTTTGGAGCATTCGCTTGTGAAGAAGACATCAGATCTGGTGTGACGAGATCATGAGATTCATCTCTTATATCATCAACATGGATGTGAGGAGCATTCGTCTTATCAACGTGCTCGCAAGTGTCTCCTCCGTTAGATCGGACTTGAGACAAGAGGTCTATTCATTTTGAGACTTGATCACAACCATGCTTCAAGAGGTAAAACTAATACTTGCTTGTGGCTTAGATGAAATGATCCGAGAAGTGTTCTTGGATCATGTTGTTTCATCGCATTAAATTTTTTTAGAATCCGCTACCTCGAGCAACTAGTGCGATTAGTCGCTCCCGATCACATACGATGCGATCCTCACGCTTCCATGATGCGCTTAAGGATCTTCCCATATCCTTCAAAGACGAGCATCATCCGACACAGCAGCAAACCCTTCATCAACAGAAGCGGAGATCACTAGAGGATAGAGAGAGAGAGAGGAGAAAGAGCATGTAGACCAGCATGATGAAGATGCAAATTCAGAGTCTACGGATGACCTTGCTCCTTCAGTTGAGGAGAATGTAACAACAACAGACATTCCCCAGCTTATAGTAGACAATACCATTTTTGATTCCATGTTATGTAAAAAAGATTCTTGTATGAAGAACTCAATTTCAAAGAATAAAAATAAGTATGCTGATGTTTGTGATTCTGATTCTTCATCATCTTCTTCCAAAGATTCATACCTCTCCCCACGTGCTATAACGATAGGAAAACACGTAATTAAAGATATTCAGAAAGATGATTAGAAATGATGATTTGTAGTGATAACATCATGGTTAATGTGTGTCATTTTACTCTTGTGGTTTTATCAACGAATTGGAAGGCCCTTTCTAAGGCCCATTCCAAAAACACCTTAAGGTGAGTTAACAGATGAAACCTTACTAGGGTAAGCGTGAAATAATGGGACAGTAAAGTGAATACTCACATCTTAATAGTTGCCAGTACTTATTGTATTGAGAACATGCAGTTACTAGAAAGAAGAGAGACGCTTGTTTACGTTTACACGCACTCTCCTAGATAACGGTTCATCTGTTAACCTCCTACCTCTAGAATTGTATGATAGAGTGGATCTAGGGCCTCTCAGAAGATCAAGGGCCCTACTCCAATTCGTTGATAAATCCACAAAGAGGGCTAAAGGTGAGGTTGATAACATTTTCATTTCGATTGCGGGACAAGAGTACATGGTGGACTTCACTATCCTTGATTTGAAAATTCCCAATCATTATAGAAGATCCCAGATAATTCTAGGGTGGACTTTCCTTAGGACCACCAGGGCTTCATTTGATTACCAGACTAAGATGATGATGAACGCGAAATCCGCCTCTTTAATAATTAGGAATTGTAGTATAAGAGGCAAAAATCGGTCGATCAAAACCAAAATCTTTGAATGTTGTTGAGTATTTCTACTTGGCAAGTCTACCAAGGTAGAACACATGGAATGGTGATTTTTAGTTGCATGATTTTAAATTAAATTAAATAAAATAATCAATTAATGGTTGGTTAATTTCTGTGTTGGGAAAATATAATACAATGTAATGATGAAGATGTGATGCAAAGAAGATAAACAGCGAAAACAATTCAGCACATGATATGTGATTTTATAAGATTCAATCCTCAAATAATTTGATCACTTAATCTTTAAAAAAATCAGCACAGATCGAAAGAGATTTATTCCAAAAATATGTAACAATCAATATTTCAGATGCAGGTCAAACAGATCAACGTATCAAAGATTCATTCTGCGAGAATTTCTCAAGATACTCTGCCCCTTTATTTCCTTGTAAATCACACCTCAAAAATAACAACCTTTTGTCAAATATCAGGTGAATCATGAGTTCAAACAATAGATAGAATTCTTTGAAAATAACGTTCAAGCACTAGCGGATCAATCAACTTAACAACTCCTCAAATAAAGTATCAAGGAATTAGATTAATTTCACTTCCTCATGTATACCCCTGCAAAGATTGATTCATTAATAAAGAAGATCAATAATCAAGAGAGCCTTAATCAAACAAGATTTCCGAAAATGGGTTCCTGTAAGTTAGATCAACTTTTATCAATAAAGTAGCACTCATATGTCAATTTTCAGTCTATGTAATTCCTAATTCTCCTTAAATAATTTCTAATAATAGCCTCAAATCTATTCACAAGAGATTTAATATGAAAGAGCATGAAAATAACTTCAAAATGACATATTATGCGTTAAAATTAAAGTTCAGATGCAAAAGATATGATAAGATGAATTTATAGGGACCAAAGTGTAAATAAAATAATTTTTTTCTTTCAGTAAGGTCCCTAGAGGGATTATCTGCAATTTCGATAAGTTGGAGGGAACTTTCTGTAATTTATCCATGGCGGGGGTATATCTGTAATATTAGGAACCCCTGGGGGTACGGTTGTAATTTTCCCCAACACACGTGCGTCGCACGTGCGCCTGGAGGCTCGGATGGGGGGCGGAGGCTCGATGAGGCCGAGCACGTGGTTCAGGCACGGGCCTGAGGTTCGGAACTCCGAACCAAAGGCTCGGCCGACGGGCGAGAGGCTTGGACTGAGGCTAAGGCTCGGATGGTCAGAGCCTCCACGCAACACACAAATGATGGCTCGGTTCATCCCAACCTCTTGGCAAGGGCAGAGGCTTGGGGTGGCTGACGTGGTGTTAAGTGGGCCATTGGATCAAGGGCTAATGCCCTGATCCAATGGCGGTTGGAGGCGGTGGCGCGGTCGGGGCTGACGGCCTGCTGTGGCAGTACTCGAGGTGGAGACGATGGCGGAGGTTGCGTGAGGTGGGAACAGGTGCTCAGGCTCGGCCGACACACGGTCGAGCTCAGGTGGAGCGATGGAGTCGTTCGATGAGGGCGATGGATCTACAGTCGAGGGCGGCTGGAGCGGTGAGAAGGTGCATGGGGTAGCGCTTGGAGAGCGGTGGAGCTCAGAGCGCGGTGTGAAGGGGCAGAGGGTGACGAAGAGTACCTGCAGGGGTTATTAAAACCGAAGAAGGGCAAGGCATAGGCAAAAAAGCGATGTAGTTCATGCTGGGCGATCGACGGTGGGGAGTAGGGGCGCAAAGGGTGGTTGCTGGAGAGGTGAAGCATGAGCAACGGGGGGTTTGCCTGACATGGAGGAGCAGAAGCTCACTCCTGGTTCTCGCTTCAACCTTGGCGGTGAACCAAGAGAAGCTCGCTGATTGGAGGAACAGAGGACAGAAGCCTCTGGATCGCGTCGTAACCGTCGTTGAGCTGCTATCACCCGCTCTCGAGGAGGAAGGGTGGATGGGATGTGCAGACGGTGGCTATGGGTATTTATAGGGAGGTGCATTACACGACGAGGGTGGAACGGTTGGCGAGGGGAGGCTCGTAACAGCCGACGGCTGCGTATGGTAGAGAGATTAATGGATGCGGGGGTGCGGGGGGGGGGGGGGGGAGGCGTGGAACGACTGGTGGAAGGGGAAGGGGGGGGGGGTCACGTGCTAGGCACGTGACCCGGGGGGAAGAGAGAGAAGGTAGTGAAACGGGGGGTGCACGTGGCACGCCCAGGGGCTGCCACGTGTCACCCCCCAAAAAATTCAAAATTAAAGAGGAAAGATAATGAGAAATAAATAGAAAGAGACCTCGAATTGAAAAATCTCCTTCACAAAATTGTTCATCTCGACGAGATCTACAACTTTCATGAAGGATCCGGGAGCAAAAGAGGTCATATGTGCGAAGTGGTATTTTTGGTGGTTTTTCTTGTGTATAGAAAACCAGCTTTTGGAGTTTTGTAATTTTCTGATGGTTTTAAGGAGGATAAAAATCTAGAATAACTTAGTTATACACTAATTTATTTTTTGGATTTTTAATAAATAATAAAATAGGAAAATAAAATAGAAGTGTGAAATACATGATTTTTGTACAGACTCCCAACGGACTTTTGGACACGGTCATTTTTTTTATTTTCAGTCTTGATCTAGATTTGTATTTTTGTGTCGCTTAATAAAACTTTCATCAAAGAACACAAATGAATAAGAAATAAAATTAAAATGGTTAATTATATACATAAAAACTTAGGTGAAAAATAGCAAAAAGTTAAAATGCGCAAAAGAGGCCCAAAACCCAACTTTCACATATGATCTCCAAATTTTACGAAATTGATCTTGTTTTGAAGGTATTTGAAAATGGAGTACTTTAAAAGTGAGTAGACCAAAATCAGATACTGTATGAGGGAGATATGTGCGTTTTAGTCTATCAGATGTGAAATTGGACTTTAGGATTATTTGACACTTAATTGAGTTAGCAATTTTTTGTATTTTTTATTTATTCTTGTTAATAATATCTACACAATGGAGGTGGTTTGGGGTCGATCGGAGTTAGGATGAATTAACTAAAAATATGGGAAGTTAGCTGCTTTTTAGGCTAATTTACACTTGGGATTTTTTAATGCAATTATGCATGATGAAATGCAAATATTATTTACACATGTATGAATGGTAATGATTCTCTATTAATTATTAAATGCATGTGAATTTTGGGGAACAGAGCCTAATTGACCAAATTTAGCATGATGAATTCGAGATTCATCATACCCCTATACTTAAACCATGCTCGTCCCTGATCATTAATGAATGAATGACTTAGCTGGATAAATCCCTGACCGTGCATATGGATTTTCGAGGCTCATTTTTTTTCGAAAACCCTCAATTTAAGTAACCCTAAATTTCCGGGCTTAAGCATGCTTTAATCAAAAGGAATCCAACTTCTCTATTTATCAGACTCTCTTTTTGTACATATAATATAAAGATATGACATTAGTGTACTGCATTCATGAGAGCCAAGTCGATACATCACCCAAAGTTCCAGTCCAAGAGACTCTCCTCTAGACCTAATCCTCAACACTAGAGAATAAGTCTATTCTTGCTTCATTCAACCGTCTCATTAGTTTGTCAGACTTGAAATGTAGATGGACGGCTAGATGATGGAGGATATAGGGTTGTGTCTAATTTTCTCTCCCTCACATTAGAACAAGGGGCATCTCGAGTGCCTTTTTACTCAACACAAGTAGATTTTTAGCTTGTTGATCAATATGTCCGTCAAGAGAATTTGGAGCCGTCTGCACTTATTTTTCTGGGAGTACACCGGAGTGTGTCTCTTTTGAGTATCTAAGATACCTTCGACACCCATACTTGTATCGCTTACAATGCAGAGCCCTTTTATGGTGTCAGCCCGACTCCTTGGTCCTAATTAACGCTTGGTCCAAGTGGACTCTTTGAAAATATTTGGTAGCGCTCATCATTGGTGGAAGATCATTTATAATTTTACTTTGGATGATAGAGCTTTTCTTTGACATTTCTTTTTCTTTTCTTTTGTTGGCTAGCTCCACTGCTTTTACCAAAAGTCGGCGCACACTGATCAACAATTATCATTAAGTTTCATCACATCGTGGCACATACGTAGATATCAAAGAGATAACATATGAACTTGTTCATATACTGGCTAGGGTTTTTGCTGACACTTAGATTTTTTGAAGCCTTCATTAGCTTTATCCCATCCTCGAATATCATTAGATCGGGTCTAAACTTAAATCTCTAGTCCTAATTCCTCAAGTGATATCTCAACTCATCTCATCAATCATGCAGTTGTGAAAGTTATTGTGTCGATCATATTCTTTTAGAAGGTAGAGATGAAGTGTGCAATATAGCACTCAAATCTTTCAAACTAGGGAAGTGTCGATTATTAAGTTTAAAAACCCTAATGACTAAGGCTGGCTAACTCAGATTATCAAGATCATAGAAATCAAGTGTCCTCCAAATCCTCAAGCCTTGAGTGATAGTGAATGTGTCAGGAATATATCAATCATGGAATGCATGAAATGCTCGATGAAATACAAGACCATGAGTGACTTTTTATGTAAAAAGTTTTTCATTTTTTTAAAAACAAGTATTATATACATAATATACACTACTTGTACCCATCCTCGATGTTAGATGAAAATGATTAAAGTACGAGCTATGGGATAAAGTAGATAGAATATATACAAACACCCCCTATACTTAGCTTGTGTTATATCCTCATGGCACAAAGTGAAATGTAGACATAGCTCGCACTAAGTATAGATGGGTCAAAAAGAGGAGAAGTGGTGTATAAACAATGGACCGATCCCCCTATACGTAGGCTCAGGTCATCCTAAGTATGATCGGATAAATACAGATGAGGAACCGGGTAGATTTGTGGATGTACAAGATCAAGGAGGTTTGCAACGGACCTTCTAGTGGGAGTGTGGAGGGAGATAGTATGGAGATGTGGAGGGCGATGAAGGGGGGGGGTGAAGATGACCAGCCATCATCACAGTCGTCCTCAGGAGAATAATAGTCGTATGCAGAGGATCTCCAACTATTGTCGATCAAAGGTAAGTGTCCTTGGATCAGAGCTGTACCTATTGCACTTTCTTGATGAATGACTTCGGGACCGGACGAGGACTCTTCAGAAATCACCCTGTGTCTAAGGTCAAAGGTGACTTTCTTGTTCGGTTTGTTTCCTTGAGAAGTATTGGGAGGAAGTTGGATAGTCTTCATCTCCTTTTCTTGAGTAACCGGTGTGGCATTCATGAATTCCTCATCAGATGAATCCCCATAAAAGTCATCCAATCTTGTAGTATCATACGCTTCTTCAGTCGAGGGAGATTGTTCTTGGTGGTTTTGTGAGTTATGGCTGGGGATGTTGATGTCACTTCCGGATGATCGTGAATTTTGATGACATTGGATGTTTCTAAACACGCAACGGGTTTTAGACAAAGAGACTCACTATCCGTGCTTTAACTTATCAACACAACGAACATCTTGGATAGTATGCTCTACAACTTAACAAAATCCTTCATGTCCCAAAATCAAACCTATAGTTTACAAATACCTTATTCAGAGATGACATTTCCTTATTTTTGAAATGCGATGAAAGTTTGATCCGTATCTCAACCAAAACCCAATAAAAATCCGATGGAATTTTCTATAAGCAAGGAAATACAAATGAGAAATGTAGACATGAAATTGGGTGGGGTATAGGGATGGAAACGAATGTGAATATATTCGTATCCGATCGTTATCGTATTCGTTTCATACATATTTTGACATTCGTATTTGTATTCATTTTAAAATGGATGCGGATATGGATATCACTTTGACATTCGCTAGCATTCGTATTCATATATTCGTTTTTGTACATAAGTATAATAATAGATTTATTTATAACTATGTGTAACAACATTTTATGATTGCATTCACTATTGTTGATATAATTGTTATGAAATTGATGTATTTTCTATATCTATTTTATATGTAAACCATCTGAAACATGTATATTTTAGTTGATCTATTAATCATTTATGTTATTATTCGTATCTGATTCGTATTCGTTTTACATTCGTGTTCGTTTTTAAGATATGGTAACACGTTTTTGACATTCGTCAATATTCGTATCCGCATTCGAATTCATATTTTAAAATGGATAAGGATATGATTATTCCTATATTTGTATCTGTATCCGACCGTTTTCATCCCTAGTGGGGTAACATACGTCGTCCAAAAGAGAAAGATGGATGATGAATAATTAACATAGAGACATTAAACAACTATATTCTTACCTAATCACGGGTTAAGTTGCAAAGAGAATCCATATTCTTTAGCTTCGAATATCACTAGAGCATGCAAGAATAGAGGTAACATAATTCCAATAGACTGTAAGAATAAACAAAATGACTAACTTCTCAAGAACAGTCAAGGTAGGATCTAATTAAGAAAATTACGGAAGCTTGCTCAAAAGAGGTTAGGTCAAGAAAGCAGTCACTACAGTGGGAAGATAGCCTGAAATCTACGAGGGCGTTAACCTAGTGGTTAATTTGAAGGAAGCCGAGCCCGATAACCTTTGAGGGGATCTCTCGTTCAGCTCTTGAGATTGTGCAGAAGGTGATTTTTTTTAAAGAAAAAAGGGCATCCACCGTGTAGGTGTGTGCTAAAAAACTTCACCTTTTATTCACCAAAATATAGTACAAAATTTAAGCTAGAGTCAACAAAAAAATTTCTACAGAGGCCAGAACTCAGCTAGCACATTTGCGTGCGCCACAATACTCTCACCATAACACCGTTCTTATTTAAAGATCACCCCATTTGTGGCCACCCATATGGCCCAGATCATTGCAATATGACTCACCCTCTCCTTCTCTGTTCCACTCCAATTCGTGTCAATGGATTCCCAGAAACCAGGAACTCCACCTGTCGTCGCCGTTGGATTCCCAAATAGGTCCCAAGAATCAATCGAGCTTCTGCATCTGAAGAACAAGTGATCTGCATCATCGATATCCACCTGGCATAGATGACACGTAGGATCCATCGTCTACATGAAACGCGACAATCTAGCCCCCGTTAGCAACCTCCCCCTTCTAAACAGCCACAAGAAACCTTCACATGAATCGGGATTTTCCATTTCCATATCCTTCTACAGTCCGTCACACAGCCTCCTGGGTCAAAAGTCATGGGACCCTTTAGATGCATGTACGCCTTCCCCACCAAGAACGTTCCATCGCACCAACACCAACAGTCCCACCCACCATGGGACCTTCCATTCTATCCAATTCCTCAAGCATCACCAGGACCTCATCCAGGTGCCGATCTGAAAATTCACGTCTTAACTGCGGTAGAAAGGATTGACCATCCCAGACACTCGCCACAGAACAATTCGGGTCAACAGCCAAAGCCCACAGATGTGGGAACCTCATGCCAAGAGCACCGATTTCACACCAGTCATCTACCCAAAATTTGAAGCCAGCGCCATTTCCAACCACTGGCCTCATGAAAGGTCGGATATCCTGCATCACAGAACAAATACCTCTGCAAAAGTGTGAGGGGGCGTTCCCTACCTCCCCATGTCTCAGAAGGGAGGAGCTTGTGTTATAAATTTTCCGAATCAGTGTGCAAACCAAACTGTCACAATCTTCCCAGATTCGCATGACCCACTTACTAAGCAGTGCATTATTCATCTCCTCCAGACTTCGAACCCCAATCCCGCCATTATCCTTAAATTGAGAGATCGTATTCCAGTCACCATAGGCCATCCATTAGAACTACTAGAAGATGACCAGAAAGACCGTCTCATAATGCTCTCCATTCTCTTCCTCACCCCCACAGGCAATATTCTAGCTAACAAGAAGAAAATAGGAATCGCAGACAGTACCGATCTTATTAGAACCAGTCTACCTCCTCTTGATAAGCACACATATTTCCAACCTTCCAACTTTCGTTCCATCTTCTCCATCACGGGAAGCCAATCAATCCTATTCATCCTTCCTACCACCAAAGGCGCACCAAGATAGCGCAAGGGCAGCTCCTTTCGTTGTGATCTTAGCCATCCTGCACATAAATCAATCTCATCCTCAGTCAAACCAAATGACACGAATTTTGATTTTTCCTCTGTTTAGCTTCAACCCAGATACTGCACCAAAAATATCAAGTACGACAGATAATCCTTTACAGCTATCCGGACCACCCTCTGCCAGTAAGATGGTATCATCCGCGTATTGAAGAATGGGCACCGAAATCTCTCCTTTAGAGTATCCTCTGCAAAAGCCTCCAGAAGTCGTGTGATCAACCATTATTGACAGTGCATCTGCCACGAGGGTAACAGTAGAGGTGTTAGTGGGCACCCCTTGCGAACCCCACACTGCAGTTGGAAATAACCCCTCTAGGTTGTCCATTCACGAGAACAGCGCATGAAGCTATCGTAACACATCTTTTCATCCACGGGATCTATTTGTCCGGGAAGCCCCTTTGATATAGAGATGCCCACATTAATTTCCAATCTACACTGTCATAAGCTTTGGAAAAATCTACCTTCCACACGACTCCTTTCTTTTGTTCCTCCTCCAGTCCGCTACAATCTCCGTGGCCATCACCACACTATCCAGCAAATGTCTGCCATGCATGAAAGCACTCTGGATCGGAGAGATGATCTTGTTCAGAATGTCCCTCAATCTATTTGCCAACACCTTGGCCACAATTAGGTAGATTGCGTTGGATAACGTAATCGGGCGGTAATCTTCCACCCTTGTGACAAATTCCTTCTTAGGTAAAAGGAAGATAAATTATTTATTAAGCCGTTCAAATCCATAGTTCCCTTCTGCAAATTCCAACAGAAAATCCATCACCTCAGAAGCTATCAAATCCCAGAACTCTCTAAAAAAGAACACTGAGAAACCATCTAGCCCAGGGCAACCATCTGGATTCAAATCAAAAACTGCCTTACGAACCTCCTACCTTTTAAAGGGTGAGGTTATCATCTCCGTGTCTAGGCTAGAAATATGTGTCGCACCCAGCCCCAGCCATCTTGAACCATATCTTGGCACGCGTTTACTCATGCTCCCGAAATATCCCGTCACGACCGTAGCGACCTCCTCCTCGCCAGCAAATTCTTCATCACCAACCTTGATGGAGTGGATCATGTTTCTCCTTCTTCTACCATTTGCCACCGCATGGAAGAATCTAGTGTTTGCATCCCCCTCCTTCAACCACTTCTAGCGTGACCTTTGCCTCCATTCCGTCTCCCGCTTTCTATCCTCCTCTTCAATGATCTTCTGCACTAATCCACGGCTAATGAGCTCCCTCTTCATCCAACTCCCTGTCACCCTCCACCAAATCAAGCCGCTCTAGTTCCCCCTATGCCTGACTCCTCCTCTACTCCCTATCCGCACGAGAGTCCCCTTCTGGAAGCTAGCAATCTACGACATAAGGCCGACAATTTTAAGGAAAATTTCGCAGTGATTGATCCCTCCACCTCCAAGCTATTCCCAAAAAAATGTCATCATATTCTTGAAACCATCTTCCATCATCTACCATCTCTCAAACCATAGCCTCTACCACTACACGTGTCCAAGCATAGAGGCGTATGATCAGACCTTGAGCTGGGGCGTGATGTGACACAAGACAAACCAAACCTTTCCAAAGCCTCTGGAGATACAAGGAACCGGTTGATTCGTGACCTTGATGTGGCTTCACGCCACGTATATTTGCAGTTCGTCACATCAAGAACACCATTGATAGTTCTTCAACAACCTACTAGAAGTTGCTTGATCCAGGATCCTGACCTCCCCTTCCACCCGGTCTATCCTCCGAGTATAGCGTGACGTTGAAGTTGCCCCCCACGATCCATGCCTCCTCCGAAAATCGTGCCCTCACTGTACGTAATTCGGTCCACAAAATCGTGTTGGAGGAGGCACCTGCAGTACCATAGACAAAAGTCACCATTATCTATGAGCAATCTCTCTTGCTGACCAACCTCAGCGTGATCGGGTTCACCAAAATCATATCATCCAATAGTTCAAACAAATCACTGTTCCACGCCACCACAATGCCTCCAGAACTCCCATTTGCAATCATGGATCTGAACTCGGTGAGGTGGCTACCCGAAACAGAACTCCATCTCACTGAATCCCAGCAATTAATCTTGGTCTCCTATAAACAAATCACATCTAATCTCCAAGTTGTGAGCAGGGATGCGACTGCCAATCTTTTCTTTGGTTGGCCCAGCCCCTTCACATTCTAAGCCAGGCATTTCATTGGTTAACCAAAGGGGACTCCCCTGCCACCCGCACCCCCACTCTCTGCACTACTGCACGTTCGAATGGAATAATCTCTGGGATCCCAACATCATGCACAAGATGGTATTCAATCTGTGCCTCCTCATACGATGCCACCACAAGCTGCGGCCTCCCCTCACCTCTCTCCACACTCTCCATCACTTCAGCATCTTCTTTCCCGGAAAACTGTTTGGTACCTTCCGATGATCCACTTCCCTTATTTTCTAGCACAATTACATCCCAATCTTGCACCTCTGTCTGGCGACGACGTTTCCTTGGAATGGCCTCTGGGCTACTCGTCTAGATCTTTGGACACCCATTTAGTCTCGGACCCTTCACCACGCCTCTCAGTTTTAGAATCCCTTTCTCCTTCACACGTCGAGGTTCATCAAAAACCATCTCAATGAGAGTGTTCCCTCATTTGTCTTGATCCCTTCTTCCCTAGCCATGCCAACCACATGAGATCCCCCATCATCATCACCTGCTCTCACCAAGTCCATTACTAAGGGGATGGGTTCTCCAAAGAAAGCGGATGCAATATCTCCAACGATCCGATAGCCTCCGTCGATGGTTAACGCAGTGACATCCCCGTTAGAAGCGGGGATCTGCGTAATCAACCTCGTGGCATCCATTAACGGTTGCACCTTGTATGTAGCACCATCGAGCAAAGTAGCCCTTGGGAGATCTAATGCATCCATTAAGTGTGATTTTGAAGTTGTTTCCCACTTGTGCCTGACGTTCTTGCACAAGGATGAGAACCGCCCATTTCATGCAAAATGCACATTGTCAATATTTTTTGATTGGAAAGATCCAAAACTGAAACATCCTCTCTCTTCAGCCACGTTTGTCACCCCTACCAAATTGGCTTCCATTAATTTTACTTTGACACCTCTTGAGTTCCTTTTTTGAGTTTGTCTGTTAGGATCCCCACCATCCCGGATTCCACGGTGGCCATCAATTTCGATTTCACCACCGACGTCCCATTGCCTTCAGCAGTGTGATCCGCTGTCGAGCCATCTTCTGCATCCTCGCTTCCAGTGTTCTTGTGTTCGTCGAGCACCATAACCCAAAGAGGAATCAATCTACGACCGATTGACATCTCCGCTCGCATTGGTGATTGAGATTTGGTTCCTCGCAGCAACACTTCCACCTCGGATCCGTCCTCCAGGGTGCAGGATAGAGCAAAGCAAATTAATGGCCTCGCCAAATCACGACAGTGCATCACGAATAATCCCGAGCCTCCAGCATCTCAGTGGCACGCCGCCCATGCACAACCTCCAAATAGGGAGGTTGCCGGCTGAGCAATCGTCCAAAAACCGAGGCCTTCTCCAAGTGATGCCACTCCCTCCTTTCGAAGATATGCAGTTCACCAGTGTCCCCTTCATCACCAACTTCACGCCATCCACGGAAAGACCCCTCACGCAGACAAGATTCCCAGGCAGCCAGATCACGTCAACATTAGTGTCGTCGTCCTTCTGAGAAGTATCCTCCCATAAAACCTCCTCAGATCCTCCACATCTCCCTACCCCATGACCATCCCTTCCAGCAGCTCATTGACCATCACCCCTAGATATCCGCCGCAGAACAACCACCAGATCAGAATCCGATAGGATCGCAACCAGGTCGCTCTTCTTGACCCATGAGCCCTTCTCCGTGCACTCACGCCTCTGATGTCCTGGACGACCGCAACGGAAACATAGTTGTTCCAATGCAGTACATGCCCTGGAAAGGTGATTTGTAGATCCGCAGTGGAAGCACCATGCCCTCGCAGAGATGCGAGCCTTCGGACTCCGATTCCTCCTCCTTGGTTCACTCCAAGGACCATCCCCCGCCAAATCCTCCATCAGAGCATCCTCCGTGCTCCCTTTTGAAAACCCTTCACCCTCGCTCTCCCTCCGATCCAGCCGACCTTCTCCTTGCCAAGCTCAGAAACATGATGTCTCCCCCACTCATCCCTCTCCGGTCCCCCCCCCCCCCCCCAACCCAATCCCCACTTCGAGAAGGAGGTGATTTTTTCTCCGAGCATATCAGAGGAACTTAAAAACTTTCCTACCCATCTGATTGTTTTTTTTATCATTTGTAAGTTCATTTTTAATTACAATCTCAAATACTCTATTATTTATAAACTAGCATTATTGATTTTCTTTCTTTCCAACTGAGAATGTGCAAAATCACATGTAGGATGACGGACTTTTTTGTGGGGGTGTTGTTGGTATTTTTTGTGGGAAAGAAAAGATGAAGTTCTTTCGAAGTTTTCTTTTAATTGTTTCGGGGGGAGATGGCCCCCGGCCTAGGTTATATCTAATCATTACAAAAAAAACAAATTGTGGCTACAGAATTATGTCTACGGATGTGGAGCGTATTATCATAGAATTGAACTCTGGCCATAACACATCGTGGCATGTAGTCGTAGCTACAAGTCTCTTCGCGGGAGTTCTCTAACTACGAATATGTCGTGATCAATACAAGTAACCACAGAAGTTGTCGTGACCACAGTTCTTGCATGAATGTCCTCCTTACGTATTTGAAGACTTTGGTCATGTAATTGTAGTTACGAGAAATTAGTGGTCACACAATTATCGTGGCCACAAGTTTCCGTGACCACAACTCGTTTTTCTTGCAATGATTGTTGGTATGCTGGGTGTCTCCTTTTATGTAATCAAACTCTTTTTGTCTTCCAGACCGATGCTGAATCTAATCGTTTTCAAAGCAAAAAAAGTTCCAAACTCCTTTGACAAGATGATGATAGAAATTTTGTTTAAGTTGAGGAAGCAGAAATATATAGAAGTGTCAGAATTTAGCAAGATTGAAAGTATACCATAAGTCTATTCGATAGATGCACGGGCGCATGATCTGGTGCTTTATCATGAACATCGTATTGCAATGCGTAGAGAGAATACAGATATTTCATTCATCTGGTGCCGTAAGATAAATGAAAGTACTTGGCCTTTATTTCTTTCCATGCAGCAAAGGAAGCATGGTTTATTCTTACGTATATATTTATTTAGTCACACACGACTTAAGGACAAGCAGCGATGCATCCATTGAAGGCTTGGGTGCAGTTGCTGTTACAGCCAGGTGAACTTGGACTGCAGTTTGCTCGGCAGGAATTCCTTGCAGTTGTACATGCCTGCACACAAGCGGCCCGGGTAGGTGGTGGAGGTGGAGAGGGTGGTGGGGGAGGTGGGGATGGCGGAGGTGGAGGTGGAGAGGGTGGAGGGGGTGGCGGGGATGGCGGGGGTGGAGGTGGAGAGGGTGGCGGGGGTGGTGGGGATGGCGGGGGTGGAGGTGGAGAGGGTGGCGGGGGTGGCGGGGATGGCGGAGGTGGAGGTGGTGGAGAGGGTGGTGGTGGTGGAGATGGCGGCGGCGGTGGTGGTGGAGAGGGTGGTGGTGGTGGTGGAGATGGCGGAGGCGGTGGTGGTGGAGAGGGTGGCGGGGGTGGTGGAGATGGTGGAGGCGGTGGTGGTGGAGAGGGTGGTGGGGGTGGTGGAGATGGCGGAGGCGGTGGTGGTGGAGAGGGTGGTGGAGGCGGAGAGGGTGGTGGTGGTGGTGGGGATGGTGGAGGCGGTGGTGGTGGAGAGGGTGGTGGAGGTGGAGAGGGTGGTGGTGGTGGGGATGGGGGTGGAGGAGAAGGCGGTGGTGGAGGAGGGGATGGGGGCGGAGGAGAAGGCGGTGGTGGTGGCGGAGAAGGAGGTGGGGGTGGCGGGGAAGGAGGTGGGGGTGATGGCGGTGGAGGTGGAGATGGCGGTGGAGGAGGAGGAGATTGTTGCGGTGGTGGTGGAGAGGATGTAGGATTTGGTAGACATTGAGCTAAGCATGCAAAGTATGATGTATGACACAGAGAATTGCAATTGAAGTTAAAGCCACAGCCAAGCTTGCATGTTATTACCGTGTTCACGCAAGCGACGAAACATCCAGTCAGATCCCTAACAAATGGAGGAGGAGGTGGTGGAAAACTGGGAGGAGGTGGAGGTGGAGGTGGAGGTGGAGGTGGACGAGGTGGTGGTGGTGGTGGTGGATAGGAAGTCGGGGTCCCCAAACATCCGGCTATGCATTGGAAGTAAGTGGCATGACAGGCATCGTTGCAACCAAAGTTAAAGCCGCAACCGAGCCTGCAGTTGATGACCGCATTCGCGCAAGACAGAACGCATACGCTGATCTCCACCGGTTCTCTTGCCAACGCAAAGGGAGTCAACAGTGCCAGCAGTACCACCACGGCAGCCAATCCATGGCCGCTGCCGCCGGCCACCATTGCTCTGCAGGAGGACCTTCCGTCTGCTGGATATATAATACTTGGCCGGAGATGATGGTGGCCTCCTTATAACATGTTGAGAAGGCACATCTTTCCTCTTCCGCAATAAAGCTGTGAAGACTTTCACCATGGCAATTACATGATCGAATTGATTCCAGTTAATAAATTATCTCCTATCTTCTTAAGAAATCATGCATTTACCCGAGAGAGGAGGGAAATACCTCTCACGGATTTCTACCCTGCGTTTGGTTGCCTGAATGAGAAGGTTAGTTAGGGTTTTTTTCGCCGCTGAGGTCAAGTAATAATTAATTTGTTGCACTATTCCGATGGGCGATGAATGAAGTTATTTGTTAGACAGCGGATCCTCCATTGTGCAGCAGGTATTTGCAGTAACATGTGAGTGTGCACGAGCCGCTCCATCAAGATCGAGCGGTATCATATGAACCGCTCGATCTTGATCGAGCGGCTCGTGCACAGTTCTGGACTACAACAGATCCTTGTTGCACAGAGAGGATCCGCTCGCTATTTGTTAAGTCCCTTCATTCCTAATCTACCAAGGAAACACATGATATCTGGTGAGTTTATGTTAAACCTATTCTTATAGTTCCAAAAGGTATGCATACAAAATTTAAATGAAGATTACAGTTTTTATTAAGTCAAATAATTTGTCAAAATTGAAGGATGTTAGTATTCGACGGTACAAGAGTTGATAATGAACATGTAGAAAAAAGTTGTGTCACATGGAGGGCTTGGGTTGTCTGTTGTAATGCTGTAATGCACTACAGCCGCTCGATCATCGAGCATGATCGAGCGGCTGTAGTGCATTACAGCACTGCAGCAGAGGATCCACACTCGTCACATGGATCCTAAACAAAAGGAAGTTCAAAAAACTACCAAAAACTCAGTTGAGGTAGTAGGGCACTTCAGCGAGGAAAGTCTGTATGGACGTTTCAATGCATTCTAATCCTAACTCCGTTTCCATTTTGTTTGATGCTCTTGAGAATATTGATGTGTAGGTAAAAATATAATGAAATAGAAAGATCTGATGACGCGGAGAGATTTTCATAAAAACTTTTTATATTACAATCTCTTCATCCGCGTTACATATAAAACTTGAAGGCATGTAACGTTTATAAAATAATAACTTATCCATTGCGATTTGAAATCAGAAGAAATTTTATGTAACGGACATATAAAAACATGTAAACGAATATGATGCTCAAGTTGTAATGAGGAATACCATTATTGGTAACACTAGCATTTGAATGCCTCGCGGAAAAAATCAACAACATGCACTTGCCAAGGTCGATTGAGCAGCTCTGATGTTTTTTAAAAGATAAATAAGTTAATGAGGTAAATGCTTAATATCAAATCTCCCCACACAAGCATTTCAATTTATTTATTTTAAACCTACAGCCACATTATTAAAAAAATCCGTCAACATTTTTTTTCAACATTAGGTGGAACCGAAAAGTTGCTTAACTACGACTACATCTAAGAGATGGTATTTCGATATAAGAATTAAAGAACCCTCCAAATCTATTCTTAAGATTCTAGGTAAAATAATAAGATAAATATAAGGAGGGTTATATATAATACTGGACTTAGATGCAGTGAATCATATTACCGAGACGTGCAAAAGCACTGACTTTAAAAATAGATTCATACCCCCATGGAGATTCTGATGGTGCAATCGGCATTGGTATGACTATTCCGATGAAACCCTATCCCCATTTTTTACTTCTGATCAATAAGGAAGGTCACTTCGACGCTCTTTTTTGTCATGATGCAACTTATTCATATTTCATTGCTATTTTTTAAAATCATTATAAACTTTGATAAAGTCCAATTCGTATTCGTATGCGGTGTTTATTCAATCCGTATTCAGATTCCATGTTTATTGGATCCATATTTGGATTCATTTTTTATTCGATTCATATTTGAATTGGCACTTTATTCGATCCATATTCGAGTCCGCTCTTTATTTGATCTGTATTCGGATTCAACAAAAATCCGATTCGAATTCGCATCTGTAATTAAGGATATGGTTCCCTTAATGTATATCTGGATCATATCCTTATACGTGTGTGTGCTCGATAGAGATGAAGCAAGTAGGGATATGGAAATAGGCATATCCGATGTGTATCCGATCCGATTTCATCCCTTCTATAATAAAATAGGTCTAGAGTGATTTTTTTAATCCGCCATATATTGTCCATTGTTAAATACATAACGACGATAATATTTGTGTACTTGAAATTCATGACAAATGTTATATTAGTTGTTATATCATTACAAATGATGAATATATATAGCAACATCTATCCATTACTATTTTCAAAATTTTAACCTATAGATTCAAAAATTTTGAACTAAAATCAGAAAAATAGAAACAGATAAACATTGTTATATATCACTCGTCGCTAATTCCGAATATATAAAATAATTTCACAACAAATAATACATAATTGTATATCTAACAATAAATAAAGTAATAACAGTTTTTTTAAAAAAAAAGCGTGCATCATCAGAAACCAATTGCGAGAGTTCACGTAAATAATTGGCTTTGTTATGTTTCCAAATAGCGTTACGGTGAGGGTGGGCAAGAATGTTGTTTGTCATCCTTATTCTACAACATTAATTATCTAATTAACTATTGCAATATGAAGATTTCTTAACATATATATATATATATATATATATAGGTAAAATGGGGCTGCCTTCTTGGGGAGCTAACTTGGCTCCTCCCGCCTCATTTTATCCGGTTTTTTATTTTTTTGAAAATTTCTTCCGTGAAATTTCATCACTATATCCCTATATTATGTCATTAAAATTTCGTACGAAACATAGACTCCTACGGCCTCCACCCAGGCAGTCATTTTTTAACGTTAACAAAATTGCTAAAAACGACCCTATCTGGATGGAGGCCGTAGAAGTCTCTGTTTCACGCGAAATTTTAATGACATAATATAGATATATATTGATGAAAATCTACGGAAGTAATTTTCAAAAAAAATAAAAAAAACTAGACGAAATGGTCGGGAGAAGCCAAGTTAGCTCCCTCCATAGGAGCAGCCCCATTTTACCCTAAGGCTAGTTATTACGTCTAATCTTAACCCTCCTCTCTCGGGCATCGCAACTTGGTGAGAAAACTTGCCAAAGAAGATACTCGGTAATAGATTGTCATGGTATTCATCTTTAGCTAAAAGGGCGCGGGTTCTCTGTTGTGGTGCGGTACATCACCACAACACCACAGTAGACGGTCCAAACACTAATTTGGTACGCGAGTTAAGGCATGTTAAACTGGTAGAAGGTAATCCGTTTTTGAGTTTTGGTGATTGGATAGAGGGTTAAACTGAAGGTGGGTTAGAAGTGGGTTGTTGTGATATGAATGTATTGGAGTTTGAAAAAGTGAGTAGTTATTGTGATGTGATTGTATTGAAGTTTGAAAAAGTGAGTATAAGTGGAGTAGTTTATAATTTTTATATGATATGATGGTATAATATATTATTTTTTTGATAGGATTGATGATGTAAAATTGATTTATTTAATTTTTAAAAAGGAATAAAGTGGGGCCCACATGAGAAAGAGAGGGAGGGTGGGTTAAGGCAATCAAACGCCACCTAAGGGTGTGTTTGGTTGGCGGGTTAAACTGGTAGAGGGTAACCCCTTTTTGGATTTTGGTGTTTGAATAGAGGGTTAAACTGGGGGTGGGTTAGAAGTGGGTTTGGGGTGATATGATTGTATTAAAGTTTGAAAAAGTGAGTAGTTATTGTGATGTGATTGTATTGAAGTTTGAAAAAGTGAGTAGAAGTGAAGTAGTTTATAATTTTTATATGATATGATGGTATAATATATTATTTTTTGATAGGATTGATGATATAAAATTAATTTATTTAATTTTTTAACAAAGAAATAAAGTGGAGCTCACGGGGAGAGAGGTGGATGTGGGTTAAGAGGGGTAAACTCCCCTTACCTCGGTCATCGAACGCTACCTAAGGGGTCGTTCGGTTGCAGGGGTAAACTCCCCTTACCTCCCCCCCTCAACCCACTCCCTCTCTCTCTCTCATGTGGGTCCCACATTTCTCTTTTTAAAAAAATAAATAAATCAATTTTACATCATCAAATCTATCAAAAAATAAATATTACACCATCATATCATATAAAAATTATAAGCTATCCAACTTCTACTCACTTTTCCAAACTTCAATACAATCGCATCATAATAACTACTCACTTTTTCAAACTTTAATACAATCATATCACAGCAAACTCACTTCTAACCCACTCCCAATTTAATCCTGTATCTAAACACCGAAACCCAAAAACAGGTTACCCTCTACCAGTTTAACTCCTTAACCTGATAACGAAACGCACCCTAACAAAAACAACACTTCAACGCTTACCACAAAAGAGATCCGAAAAGATCCACAAAAAGCTACCGCACGAGCTTGGCATGGCTCAGATTCATGTTTGCGATCCTCCGACCTGGACATCTTGCTTCCAACTCCAGCTATCCCTTTTCTTTACCTAGACATCCCTTTTTATCATCATCCACGGGAGGCTTTCCTCCAAGATTGGGAGTGAACACATCAAGATTGGGAGTGAACACATCATGAATCCAAAAAAATCCAGTTAACTTCTTTGCCAAACTTCGGTCAGATGTCCTCCTTCAATTTATCGTTAAATCATCAAGTAATGGCAGATTTGAGATGCTTTCGGTGAAATTCTGTCGTCTAAGATTGGAAAGTTTTGAAGAGTTCTCTGACAGAACCTTCCAAATAAAGATATTAATTTCACGAGTCAGAGTAAGTTCCTGTAACCGACATCGAGCGTAAAAGCTCCTTAAATTTAATGGAGGAGGCATTTAAGCCCGAGGTCGAATTTTTTTGGTTATAGGACATTCTTCAAACAAGTGAAGATAGTCCTGGTAGTCATTTTCATATAGATGACATTTGTTGACGGAAACAAAATTAATTTTATAAAGTAAGTCTTGAGTTAAATGTTTCTATTTGCTAGTAACCGAAAAAAGTAACTGACTCCAGGATCAAAAATGACTAACGCATGTTGTGGAATATGGTTTTTCAATCGTCATCAATCATCAAACCGTATAGACATTCGTTTAAACCTATTTCCCTCCAATTTTAGAAGTTGGGAAAAAACATGTGTTCATTTCTTCGATTCTCGTTTTGGCGCAAATTTGATCAATACTTTTCTTCAACTCTCTTAAATTTTGAATTTGATCAATTTTGATGCAATTTTCCAATTTCTTAAACAAAATATTTTTATTTTTCCATGTCAACAAGGCATATTTGGCACATATTTTGTTTTAGAGAATTTCCAAATTTGCTGGCATGTATCTTTGAAAGCTCCAATTTCCTATCAATGGGTCAGACGAGAATGAGGAGACCTCTCCATTTTTTACATTTCTATCTATCACCGGTAGCAAGGGTCTGGAGCCCCTTCAAATGAGCTTTCCATATTTGAGATTTGTTGGATATTGACTTAGATTAATGAAATAAGTCTACCTCTGTAAGAACATACGTTAACCAATTTGGAGATCCATGGTTTTTTGCTCAACAATCTCAGTGAAGGATTTAGTTAGAAGAGCATTGTTGAATGTTTCCTGATCGAGGATATTCCATCCATTATTTGTTGATCGAGGATATTCCATCTATTATTTGTTTTTTGCCTGGCAACTTTTTCTTATGAACCTTTGATCTATTTGTTTTTCTGTCAAGTTTCCATTCCATAAGAAGTTTCTTCTTTATCTTGTCTATTTTTTTGAGATTTCTACTGGCATTTTTAAGCATGGGAGCATATGCGTAGCTAGAGGAGTTAGAGATGAGTTTAGTAAACAACCTCTAGCTGGTAATGGAAACAGTTTTGCCTTCCATTCCTGAATCCTGAAAGCAAATCTATCAACGAGTGTTGTCCACTCTAAGGTTTCAATCCTCTTAGTTGATAGGAGAAATCCCAAATATTAGGGGAAATCCTAAATATTTTAGGAGGTATTCTCTCTGAGACCAACCTGTAATTTCTTTGACATGTACCTTTTCTTCTTCAGAGAGATTTATGGCTAAGAATTCAGATTTGTTCATATTTACTTCTAACCCCAATAGTTTACTAAAGATGTTGAGGGTCGAGTAAACATTTTTAAGGAGTACATGTTGAACTGTAGGAAAATTAATAATTCATCCGCAAATTGGATGTTTGTCATCATATCTGTCATGCCTTTCTTGTAGAATCCGCAAAAATTTTTTAGCATCAACTAGTTTAGATAGCATTACATCTAACACTGACATGGAAGAAATGAAGAGGAAAGGGGTAACGGATCATCCCATCTCACACCTCTCTCTGGCTTCAAGAACCCCACTGATTCATCATTTAGCTTGAAAGTCGTTCTTGTGGTCTCAAGGATAGATTTAATCCAAGTTCTGAATAACCTTGGTGCCCTAGAGGCCTTCAATGCGCTCATAATGAAAGGCCAACGCAATGTGTTAATTGCCTTTCTGAAGTCAATTTTGAGGATAAGAGCCTGTTGAGTCATTGATGACACGAAAATCCGAGCGACTAAGGCAATCACGTGTATCTAAGATGGTCGTTGCGACCTCGGTCACTCAGATGTGTCAATCAAGAAAAATGAACCACTAAATGAAGACAAAATCGATCAAAACACGAAATAGCGGTCCTGCTATTGGATTAACCTGGTATAGCGACCAGGGTCGAACTCAAGGAGCACGGATTGGCCTCTCGGCCTACGAAGTAGTAAAAAGAAATAAAATAAAGGAAGAAAATATTTTTAGTGGTTTTTAATTTATTTTTTTTTGGATTTTTAAGTGATTAAGAAATTAGGAAAAACAAAGAAAAGCACACTTCAACAATTTATTTAAAGCACTAAAAATCAACCAAAAATTCAAACAAAAATATTTTTATGTATTTTATATTTTTTAGTGTTTTTGATGAATTTTTGAGAATTTTCTTAGGTTTATTTAATTTTATAAAAATCAAACAGTAGCTAAAAGAGATGGTACTGTCCAGCCGAGCCAAAAAGCCCTAGATAAAATATCTAAGAGCTCCAAAATGGCCTGGAGGTAATTTTCCTACAAAGAAGACAAAATGAGAAAAATTTAGGCACCAATTTTATTGTTTTTGGATTTTTAATTTATTTACTAGAATTTTATAGGTTTTTGAGTGTTTTTAAGTTTTTAGTGATTTTCAGTAATGAAAAATAGCCAAATTTGGCTAGAAAATCAAACTAAGCAAGACAAACAGTGGGTAATTTTTATAAAATTTTTAAATGAGTTTTAATATTTTTTGTGATTTTTCAAGTTAGGCAGTAGCTAAAGTGAAGGTTTTTGATTTTTTAAAAAATATCAAATGAAATCAAAACATCCTCAAAAATCCACAAAAATTTTACATCATGGCAGGAGCCATGTATCCAATTTTCGTTGGATTTGGAGGTGTTTTGCTATTTTATTTAAAAATAGAAAAGGGGCACTGTGCATAGGGACCAAAGTGCAAATACCCAATAGCCTGGGGGGTCTGGTGCAATTTTCCCAGCAAAACACGCGCCAAGCGCGTGCCTGGAGCACTCAGGGATCCAAATGTAATAAAAATAAGTCCCGAGGACTTATTGGTAACACGTACCAAAAGTCCAGGGGCTTATCTGCAAAACACCCAAAATATAACGCACATGCTCAAATAAATCACGCACAGGGGTATAAATGCAAATAAGTAAAAGATTTCATTCATTCAAGAACAACCAGAACTACAAGGGTCTCTATTGCAAATAAACCAAATAAACACGTGACGAAGCACGTGGCATACAACGCACAGGGGTATAAGAGCAAATAGAATAAAGTACGGGATCCACTATGCAAATTACCCTAAAACTAAACAACTAAGTTCAACACTTACAGGGCTAAAATGAAATAAAAGACAAGGCAGGGCCTAAGGGTAAATTACCCTTTATTAAGCGGGGTGCTGGATGCGCGCCACATGTAAGATCTGACGGCGTGGAAGCGGGGTGGCTCGTGATCCAGCGGTGAGATCAAACCTCCTCTGATCGGACGATATCTGCAGCTCCACAAGCGAACGACCACGATGGATTCTGGAGCAGGGGGTCTGATCAAACGGCGACGGAGGGTCCTGGAAGAACAGGTCCCCGGCGAACTCGTCGGCCTCGTGCAAGCGCAGCTGACCTCCCTGGGAGCACTCTGATGGTCGGAGAAGAAAGGCGGTGTGCTCCCGCATCTGCCGGAATGCTCCGATGATCGAGCCGAGCTCCGAGGAGCTCGGGCGAGGTCGGCGGAGCTGGGCCTCCTGGCTGGATGACGAAGGGCCTCAGATGGCCTTCGTTTCGACCTGCAAAGTGAACCAGAAGACTCACGGGTCGAGGGCAAACTGCCTCGACCCGATTAGGCGAGGCGAAGGTGGCTCGTGGGTCGGAACGACGAACTCCGGCGAAGGTGGTGGACGGAGGAGCTCGGTTCCCAGCTCCTGTGTGAGCTGGGTTGAATGGAAACGTGGAGAAGGTGCGCGGAGGAAGGCGAGGGCTATGGCAATGCCCGATGGTCGAGTAGTGGTCGGGAACGGGCGGAATCGACGAAATACGGCGGCGAAGCGAATTGGGCGAAAATGGAAATCAACGAAAAGGATAGGCTATCGGAGCTACCTGGGTGGTCGGAGAGACTGGGGAGGAGTTGGGGAAGCTCCTGGTCGTCGCCTCAAGGATCGTCTCCCTCCGAGGCTCGGAGCTCACGCTGGTGGCGGAGCTGCGGCGGCTGTGCTCGCCGGATCGATGGGTCCTCCTCCTCTCCTCGCTGCGACAGGTCGAGGCGCAAGCTGTCACTCTCGCGGTCTCTCTGGAGCTCACAGGTGAAGGAGGCGAATGGCCAAAGATGGAGCAATCGAGTGGCGGAGCTGCAGCTATATACGACTAGGGGTCCGCGAAAGATGGGTCCGGGCAAGCTCTGGAGCGCGCGGATCCCGAGGATGCGGCTCCGGCGAGGGATGTCGGATGTGAGGTGAAGGATTCGGACCCGGGGTTGGCGAAATGGTGTCGGATCAAGCGGGTAGAAAGGGGAGAAGTCGGGTCCTTTGCCCAGATCCGAGACGGGGTAGTCCTGGGGGGGGAGGTGACCGGGCGGTCAATACTCCCAGGACCCAATGGGAATGGGCCACGTGGCTGAATTTTGAAATGAAAATTAAAGGGTAGCTAGGCCCGATTCAACAAAAACTTAAAACATGAAATATTTTTATTTTATTTTTTTCTATTTTTTTGTGATTTTTAATTAATTTTGGAAATAAAAATATAGTATGTAATACATAGGTATATGTACACTATTAGGGTTTTTGATTTTTTATTTTTAATTATTATTTTTATGCAATTTTATTCCTAATTTATATTTTATTTATTTATAGAAATAAAATAAGGAATAAAAAGGTATTTTATTTTTATTATTTATGTACATAGGTAAAATAAATATATATGTTCATTTATATACATGGTATATGTACAATGTATTTTTGTATTTTTAATTTTGCTATTTTTATTTTGTTTTGATTTTACTTGTTTTTATTTATTTATATTATAAAACATAGAATATTTACAAAAAGTTTGAAAATTAATTTTATTTATTTACAAGGTTCAATAAATACATAGAAGTGGTTTATGTACATGATGAAAGGGGTATTTTAATTCTTTTTGATTTTTATCTTTTTCTTTTGTTTTTATATTTTATAAATATATACAAGTATTTACAAGCATATTTTTGGTGAGGAAAATATTTTTTTAGTTTATTTACATAAATATTTACACATGAGCTCCTATCTCCCTCTACTTGGGTTTTATGCGGTCAGGGCCCATACTGAGCCCTCCCTTGGGTTAGGTTGCTCAATATTTATTCTAATCATTTTCCCTCTTTTTCTTTTTAATCTTTATTCTTTTATTTTTGCACATAAACATGCTAATTATAGATTTTTACACAATGCATGCTTTTGGTAATTATTCCTATTTACACATATCTACACGTGTTTGCAAAGGTTTTTGTAGCTAAAATATAAGAATAAAGAGTGATGAATGAGTATTCATCACCCCCCTATACTTAACTTTGCTAGTCCCTTAGCAAACACTTATTTGAAAAAGAAGTGAACGAGAAAGAAAAAAGAAAAGAAAAAGAGGATGTACATGGATCAAGGTTGATTATTAAACTTGCCTTCATTAAATTGGGGTATGGAGCTCGATCAGATCTTTGGATGATTAATGTGTCGGAACCTTATTTAGACTTAAGCTTAAAACTCAACAGCCTCTAAGTTCCACTAATCTATAACCAAGACTCCTCAATGCTCCATATCAGAACAAGTCATCAGTCACAAACCCTGAAGACCATGAATCTTTTCTTGTCCTGTGGATGTGAGGTCTAAGCTCTCCACCTCAGAAATGGCAACTTGACAACCCTCCCCAACAAGGTAACTCTATGACCTCAGTCTGGCCACTCTTTCCTCGAGGAGCGGGGTATTCCCTTCTAAGTTCAAGTTCAACCGGCTCAAGAAGAGGGGGGAAGAAGAGAATGGGTCAAGGCCAGTGTAGCCAAGTACCCTTGGGAGCTTGACCAGTGTAGCCAAGTCTCCCTGCTGCAAGCTACAACAGGTGGAACATGAAACCAAGCTTTGCTTATTGCACTCTACATACATACTCCGGTGGGATTACCATTTCTATCAGACCCACCACTTTTTTGGAGTTATTTCTTTTTGCACACATTTTTTTTTCAAGTGCATTTGTACAACATATACATGTGCAGCATATATACAAGGAGTTTTTCCTCTTGAGCCAGTAGACTATCCCTCTTTTGAAGCTTTATTGCAACCCACAACTCCCGTCGTTAGACCTCATGGCAACCATACCAAGTTGAGACGCACTTCCTTCACTAAAAGAAGAAGAGAGGTTCCGCCTAGAAGTACTACCCTCATATGCTACCCCAAGTCAAGGAAGACTGCCTCCTCACCACCTCATCTGTGGAGAGCTCGGTGCATAGTGCTGGTGTCCAAGTAAAGCCATAATCTATATGAGTCATGTGTTGTTGTTAAGTGCTCTACTTAGGCTCATTGAGATGACATGTGATCATAGCCGTGTGGACTCAAAGAATTGAGTCACCATGGACCTGAAAAGCCTTAAACCTAAGCCCTATAAGGTTCCTCTTAGAAATTAGGTGGATTAAGATCTTAATCAAGCTCCATTTCTCAATTTGATTCCAGGCTAGTTTAAATGTCAACTATCATCCAGAAAAACTATATACATATGTACAAAAGATGCTTATTTACACAAATTTTTACAATCATGCAAAATTTTTGAAAAATGTTTTGAAATCATGAATGATGCATGAAGTGCAAGTTTTGCAAAAAGATATTTACACACATTTACACAAGATTTTTGCAAACTTTTGATTTTCAAAACATTTTGGAAAAATTTTGTATTATATACATAATTTTGATAAGAAAATATTTACACAAACTTCACACAAAAGATTTTTGAAATCATTTTTACAAAAATAATTTGTACACTAGCTATTTATGTGCAAATAAAAGAATGTTATGTTCATGAACAATTTTTAATTTTTGTGGTTTTTAGCCATTTTATTTATTAACACACTCACACAAAGTACGAGTTATGGCTAAAGTATATATGAAATATATACACACCCCCCTATACTTAGCTCGAATGATGTCTTCAGAGTCAAGAGCGATGAAGAAGACATAACTCGTGCTAGGTATAGGGAAGTGAAAAGAAGGGCTATATACAAAGACGAAGAATGAAAAGTCAAGAGGGTCTCAGGTCTTCCCCCTATACTTAGGATTAAAAAATCCTAAGTATAGCAGGCTGTATACTAAGGAAAAACCTGAGTGGAGAATGTACAGGGTCTACCCCCCCTATACTTAGGGTGAAATATCCCTAAGTATAGGCAGCAAAAACAGGGGTAGACAGAAACAAAAGAAATACCCAAAAAGGTCTCACATCCCCCCTATACTTAGGGTAAAGTACACCCTAAGTATAGCATAATCACAAGATGAAGAAAGGGATGTGGGATTAAAGAATGTAGTGATATGGACATCTGGATCTGTACAAGGCGGAAGATCAGTGAAACTCAGGCGTGAGATGCATTAGATGTGAGTCAAAGACCACATCTCACGCAAAGTGAATCGGGGCAAGATCAGCGACCCGCGGCTCATGATCTAGAAATGGCTTGAGCCGCTGGCCGTTCACTCTAAAGGTACTCTCAGAAGACAACTCAGATATGTCAATGCTACCATTGTCGTGTACCTTTCTGACCAAGTAGGGTCCCTTCCATTTGCTCTGTAGCTTCCCTGGAAATAAACGCAGCCTCGCATCAAACATGCATACTCTCTGTCCAATCTCAAAATGCTTGTGGCTGATATGAGAATCATGCCACTCCTTCACTTTCTCCTTATAATGTAGGCTGTTTGAGAATGTTGTATCTCTAAGCTCCTCCAGGGCTGCTAACTCTGCCCTCCTCTGGTCTCCCATACCATCTGGATCCATAAGAATATCTGTGACTGCCCAAAGTGACTTGTGCCTCAGCTCAACAAGTAAATGGCACGGCTTGCCATATACGAGGCGAAAGGGAGATGTACCCAATGGAGTCTTGAAAGACGTCCTATATGCCCACAAGACCGAGTCCAAAAGCTGTGACCAATCCTTTCGGTCAGGGCGGACGATTTTCTGTAGGATAGTCTTAATCTCCTTATTCGACACCTCGGCTAGACCATTCATCTGTGGATGGTAAGGTGTAGCAACACGATGATCTATGCCGAACTCGCTAGCAAGTGCCTTCACCTGGTCGTTGATGAAGTGAGATCCCCCATCAGAAATCAGAACTCGTGGAACCCCGAACCGCGTGATGATATGCTTCCTCAAAAATCTGCAAACTGTCCTCGCATCAGCGGCTCGGGTGGGGATAGTCTCCACCCAACGACTAACATAGTCCACGGCCAACAGAATGTACTCGAATCCCTGACTCTTAGGGAATGGACCCATGAAATCGATGCCCCATGCGTCAAAAACCTCACAAAAGTGAATGGGCTGCATCGGCATCATATCACGCTGTCCACAAGTGCCCATCCTCTGACAGTCAGTACACCTCTTCACGAACTCATCTGAGTCCTTGAAGAGGGTAGGCCACCACAAGCCGGATTGGAGCACCTTCTGTGCCGTTCTCCTCCCAGAATGATGTCCTCCTGCCTCAAGCTTGTGGCAGTAAGTGAGGACGCTATGGTGTTCCTCCTGAGGAATACACCGATGCCAGACGCTATCCCCTCCTTCGTGGTAAAGGATGGGATCCTCCCAATGGTAGGACTTGGCCTTCGCAAGGAAGGTCTCAAGTCTCTGCCTGGGCCAATCTTGTGGAACTTTCCCAGCAACGAGAAAGTTCACAATATCGGCGTACCATGGGAGTGAGGCGATAGCAAGGATCGCCTCATCTGGGAAGGTATCTCGAATAGGATCAATCTGCTCAGACTCCTCAGGCTGCTCTAAACGGGAGAGATGATCCGCCACCACATTCTTGACTCCAGGCTTATCCTTGATCTCAATATCGAACTCCTGGAGTAGAAGGATCCATCTAGTCAGTCTGGCCTTGGCATCCTTCTTTGCCATGAGGTACCTGATGGCGGTGTGATCTGTGTACAAAGTCACTCTAGATCCAATGATATACGATCTGAACTTATCTAGGGCGAACACTACGGCTAGCATCTCCTTCTCTGTGACCGTGTAATTCCGCTGGGCGGAATCCAATGTGCGGCTAGCGTAGTGGATAGCAAATGGAACTCCATCCCTCCTTTGTCCCAGCACTGCCCCTACGGCAAAATCGGAGGCATCCGCCATGATCTCGAATGGGAGAGACCAATCAGGCGGCTGGAGGACAGGAGCCTCAATAACACACTGCTGGAGAGTCGTGAAGGACGAAAGACACTTGTCATCGACAAGGAACTCGGTGTCTTTCGTCAAGAGGTCAGTCAACGGCCGGGCAATCCTGCTGAAATCCTGAATAAATCTCCTGTAAAATCCAACGTGCCCCAGGAATGACCGTAGCTGCCTCAGATTGGACGGTGGTGCGAGTTTCCTAATGACATCAACCTTGGCCGGATCAACTTCCATGCCCATGTTGGAGATGATATGGCCAAGCACCGTCCCTTGAGTCACCATGAAGTGACTCTTCTCCCATGATAGAACCAAATGGTACTCAATACATCGCTGGAGTACTCGGTCTAGGCAGTCAAGACAGGAGTCGAATCCGTCGCCGTAGACCGAGAAATCGTCCATGAAGACCTCTAAACACTCCTCTACCATGTCCGAAAAGATCGACAACATGCACCTCTGAAAAGTCGCAGGGGCGTTGCATAGCCCGAATGGCATGCGTCGAAAGGCATATGTACCGAAGGGACAGGTAAAGGTGGTCTTATCCTGGTCCTCAGGAGCGATGGCCACCTGGTTGTAGCCCGAGTACCCATCCAGGAAGCAATAATGGCTCTTCCCTTCCAGTCTCTCAATGATCTGGTCAATAAAAGGCAGGGGGAAATGATCCTTCTTGGTGGCCTGGTTGAGTCTCCTGTAGTCAACACAGACCCTCCAAGAGGTGGGTACTCGTGTAGCAATCTCCTCTCCCGACTCACTGATCACAGTCGTGATGCCCGTCTTCTTGGGCACCACATGCAAGGGGCTGACCCACTTGGAGTCGAAATGGGATAAATAAAATCTGCACTCCACCATTTAGATATTTCCTTCATCACGACCTCTCTCAGGTTGGGGTTCAGCCGCCGTTGGAACTCACGCGACAGCTTCGCCCCCTCCTCGAGATAGATATGGTGGGAGCACATCGATGGACTAATCCCATGGAGATCTGCTATGGTCCATCCGATTGCCTTGGGGTTCTTTTCAAGAACCCCCATCAAACGGGATTCTTGCTCTCCAGTCAGATCGGCGGAGATGATGACTGGGTACATCTCTGGCTCGCCCGCAAGGAATCGATACTTCAGCGAAGTAGGGAGCGGCTTCAGCTCTGGAAGGCTGGGTGCTGGCAAATCTGGCTGCGGAAGGAAATGAGTGAATGCTGCTAAGTCTGCCAGATCTGCCTGAGAGAAAGAAGCGAACTCTCGCAAACTGGATCTGGAGAAGGCTGCTCAACTGTGATGTCTCTGATCTGTTCTGCATCTACCTCCTCCTCATATGTAGGCTCAGTTGGACTCAAGTCTGGCATCTGATCATCGCAACCTGCCCAATCAGACTCTGAATCCGAGGGATCTGCACCAAATACGGTGGCATCAGTACCACCATCACACAAGGTGGCCTCAGCACCACCATCACTGATAGTCGTGTCGCGATCAAGGACCGGCTCTGCTGCCTCTGTAGTATCCTGAACCAGGGCTGTGCTCTCCAGACTCTCCTCTGCTATCATCTCGGCATCGGCTGTATCTGAAAATGAGAGGATGGCCTGTGCTGCAGGATCTGCCCATGCTGCCTCGTCATCAGTGATCACAAAATCACAGTCCTATGTCTGGCTCGGCGTCTGTCAGCTGCTCTGAATCCGTGCTAGCCTCTGAGCGTGCTCTCTCTCTAGCTCTGTAGTCCTTGACCGTCTCTATTTGTACACTCTCGCCCTCGACGCGAAAGTATACCTTCCCGCTATCATGATCAGTCACCGCCTTGGCTGTGGCCAAGAACAGACGACCAAGGATGATGGGGGTATCGGCCACTGAATCAGGGATCTCCATGTCCAACACTACGAAGTCCAAGGGGAATTGCAGGCCCTGAATCGTGACGATAACGTCTCGCAACAACCCCTTCGGCCTCTTGACAGATCGATCAGCAAACTGAAGGACTGTCTTGCTCTGTCGAAGAGTGCCCAACTCGAAGCGGTCGAGAAGGGCTGCCGGAAGTAGGTTGATCGACGACCCGCTATCTAATAGAGTCCGGTCGAACCTCTGCTCACTAATCTGGCATCTGACATACGGGGCCCCTGAATCTGGCCTCTTGGCTGGCAGACGGTTCTGGATCGCAAAACACGTGGCTTTCGTCAGCACATGAATCTCTGAAGTGTGGTTCCTCCTCCTCCTCCTGACTGTGGTCCTATCTCTCAAAGATCGCTGAAGAAGGGGGATGTGCTGCAAAGCCTCCTGGAGGGTCAGCTGGATGTGAAATCTGTCAATCATACTCTGGCTGAACTCCTCCTGCTCTCTCTTTTTTGGGTCTTTTTCTTTTTTCTTCCCCTTCCCCATCTGAAGGGCTCTAGGGAAGGTGATCACAGGGTCCTTCGCAGATGAAGGACTAGGAAAAGGCCTAGACGGCTCGACGGCCGGATCCACACATACATCACTCACCACAGTGGGACCAGAAGAAGCTAAACCTTTTCCTTTATTCACAATAGAGTTCTGAGATACATCAACACGAGGAAAGACAACATCTCTATCAAAATGAACACTGGTGGCCTCAGTACCACCTCTGGCTGGCTCTGTAACTGGACGTCTCGCGGCCTCAGTACCGCGGGCTGGCTCGGCTATGCTGGTGGCGTCAGTACCACCTCCTCGAACTGGTGAAGAGGCGGCCTCAGTACCGCCGGTAGGATCAGCATCCTTGGTGGCGTCAGTACCACCGTCATCATCGTGTGCGGCATCAGTACCGCTCTCCTCCTCCTCATCTGGCGCCCTAGGTGGATCCTCGCGTCGTCGCTCAGATGAGGCGCCGCCTGCTGGTGCTCTACCGCTCCTAAGTGTAACAAAATCAGCATCAAATAGATCCGAAGACATATCATCAAATGGGTCACTAGGAGTGGCAAGCTCAGTGTGTACTACCTGCTCAGACTTCCTCTTGAGGTTGTTCGGATTCGGCTCGATCTGTGCAGGAATCGCGGCCTTCCCTCTCACAAGGTCCCGCATCTCCTGGCGGAACTCGTCCATCTCCTGTCTGAATGTAGCCTGCTGATCCGTGAGGAGGCAGGCGATGTCATCCAAGGCGGGGCTCTCATGGGAGCCCGACGGGTAGCCTCTCTGGTGCTGAGGCTACTGGAACTGCTGGTGGTGCTGCTGAGAGGGGTAGGAGGAGGGATGCTGCTGGTATGATGGGTGAGCCTGCTGCTCACGTCTCCAAGACTGTCCCTGCTGCTGATAGGGACGAGGACCAAAGGACGAAGGCTGGTGTGACTGATATGCTGGGGGCTGCTGCTGCGGCTGGTGATCTCTCTGCTGGGCGTACTGCCCTCCCTGACCGGCTGGCTGTTGCTGGGGCTGGGTACCTCCACTCCCCCACCTGAATCCGGGATGGTCTCGTCGGATCCCAGGCTGGGGGCGGTCATACCAAATCCCGTTGACATCCATCAACGGCTCTGCATCATAGGGGGCTGGCGGGAGTATTTCCAGAGGCTGATCCGGCTAATAGACCAACATCTGCATGTCTGGAGATGGTGGGGACTGGTAGGTGGGCTGCGGCTGCTGGTACGGCTCCGCCTGTACAAGATGAACCTGTCTAGGCTGCTGTAGGGAGCTGGAGCGCTGGGACGAGCTGCTGCTGCTGCCGGAGTCGCCTCGCGACTGAAGACGGGGCTGTGAAGCCGTCTGTGCCTCCTGGAGGCACATGAGCTGGGTCTTCATGTCGCTCAGAGTCTGTGCCATCTGCTCCATCTGCGTGATGCTCTGGCACTGCTTCTTCTCAATCAGCTCCATGCGGTCCAACTTCTCGCTGATGATGCCCATGTCCGCAGCAGACGACTCTGCCTGTGCTGCTGCGACTGCGGATGAACTAGATGGACCTGCATCGACCCGTGCTATCCGCTGGTACTGCACGGGTCCTGGCTGCTGCTGGGGTCTCTGTGTGTACAACCGCGTCTGGGACATCACCATGTAATTCTCGGCCATCTCCTCGTAAATGGCCCAGACCTGGTCGTGGTCCTTGGCGAAGTAGGACCCGCCGCAAGAAGCGTTCACCAGACCCTGGAGCTCTGGTGTCAACCCGCTGAAGAAGCTCTGAACTAGGTTCGGCTTGGAAATGTCGTGGTGCGGGCATCTGTCTGTGAGCTCTCGGAACCTCTCCCATGCCTCGTGAAACTGCTCGTTGGGGAGCATGGAGAAGTTGCTGATCAGGGCCCTCGCTGCATTCGTCCGCCCGAGTGGATAGTACTTGTTCAAGTACTCGGTGCGGAGCTGCTCCCAGGTGTAAACAAACCTCCCCAAATGCTTCAGCCAGGTGGCTGCTCTGTCAGCTAAGGAGAAGGGGAAGGCGATCATCCTGATCGTGTCCTGGTCCACCTGACGGTCGTGGACAGTGCTGCATATCATCAAGAACTCCTGGAGGTGGAGATGGGGCTCCTCTATCGCGAGTCCGTGGAAGCGGGGGAGTAGCTGCAAAGTGTTCGGGGGGAACTTGAAGTCCCCCACGATCGCTGGAAGTACTACCTAGTGGTGCGTCAACGTCGATCCGGGGTTGTGTAACTCCCGCATCGGTCTCGGTGGTCCTCCGGCCGCTCCCGCGGCGGCTGCTGCGGCTGCTGCATCCGCATCATCTGGGATCCTCGGTCCCTCTCTCCTCTGCTCTCGCTCTGCTCTGTCAGCTTGCATCTGCTCCATCTCTCTCCTCATGTCGATCATAAAAGCTCCCTGATCTCTCAACTGCTGCTGAACGGTCTCTAACGAGGCGATCAGGGTGGAGTTGATCGCTCCCTGGTCCAATACGAAGTGCTCAGGCTGACGGGAACGATCCTCAGAACTGCCGGCCATGACGTCTGCAAAATCAAATGAGCCCAACTCAGGTACTGTCAAATCCATCAATCTCTCCTCGGGCTCATGTCTCTCAGGTCCGAAAGAAAGGGGGTCGAGGGGGAATAGGGCGGAGTCGTACTCGGGCTCGGAGAGCTGGTCTTGGCTCTCGCGGGCCAACCTAGATGATTGGGTAGACGTGCCCAAAAGCGGTGCAGCCAGAGGTTGCCTAAGAGAGCGTCTACCCATCATCTTGATCTGGCGAGTAAGGCGGATGAGATCTGGAGAAACTATGATCACAAAACAAACCCCCGGTTCACCAACGCGACGCGAGCTGAAGACCGTGAAAGTTCGGTCAAATTATCTTGTCAATTTTATTAGGTGAACACACAAAATATCAGAGCACTTACGTGACCTGTTAGGATACCCGATGCTACCCCAACCGACTGGCCCGCACGGAAGAGTCGGTAATCAGTCGGGACTAGCACCGAAGGGCTCTACCTAGGGTGCGGGTCACTCTCTCGCGCATCCAAACCATACAATGAGGGCGTTGCTCTCCCCAAGACAAAATTTTTAGGGTGAGCGTCTTTTAAGATCAATAGTGTTAACCAGTCCCAATTTTATGGTTTTTCTTTTTAATATTTTTCAAATGAAAACAAACGGCCTAACGAATTTTTCGGTTCTCCTGGTTATTTAGTCCAAAACAGGGGGAGAAGACGAAAAAGCCGATGCGCGATGAAATCAATGATGCATGCTGAGTAAGAAATGCGTACCTTGTCTCCAGCACTCTACATGCAAGTGATCCGCGCAGAATTTAAAGACTGGAAAGTAAACTACCTAAATGATGCAACGGGAAAAACCGAGTCCTAGACGAGCAATTTCTATCGCAGAACCGTCTAACCGGTCACCGACCTCCAAGCCAAAGAGTCCGGTCTTGGCCCGTCCCTCCTCTGTCCGACAAATCGAGGGTAGGAGAAAGCGCTTTACAGGACGGGCTGCGGCACGTAGGCTACGAAGGAGATGAGTCGGTTATTTTTATTAATGATTTTTAGTAGGTCCAATTAGCGTTCTATAGGAACAGGCAAGCAATTAAGTGTGGGGACCCTACTAATTACGGCACAAGCAAGAGAAATTCCTAAGTCTAGGGGCTCGATGAAAACCGCGTAAACACCGGAAAAGGCAGTAAAAAATGAAAATAAAACAAAGCCGCGAAAAAGCCACGAAAATCCTAAGGGTCCCCCGAGCACACCGGTGCTCGACGAAACAGACCCGCTAAGTCCAATCACAGTCCAAGTTCAGTCTCTGAGAGTCCCTGTATTATTACAATAATAATGAAATAAAAAGAAAAATCCTCTCCCACTCAACTCTCTCTCACTCTCTCCTGCAGCTCCGCAAAGAAAAGAGCCGCCTCCGAATCCCGCGGTTGCGTCGGCTTCTCGAAATCGGTCGCCTCGGTCCTCGGGCCCTCGCAAGAAAGAGAAGAATGGTCAGACCCAAAATAAATAATCAAATAAGGGAAATAAATGAAAATGGAACTAAGGGTATATGTACAAAAATGCAAAATAAAATAAACACTCAAAATAAAACAAAAATAAAAATAAAACAAAATAAAACAAAAATAAAATATAGACAAAAGCCGCGAAAAAGCCGCGAGCTCCGAAAGAGCCGCGAAAAGCTGCGAAAACAAAAACAAAAAGAAAAAGAAAACTACTAAGCCATGCTCCCCGGCAACGGCGCCATTCTGATGACACGAAAATCCGAGCGACTAAGGCAATCAGGTGTATCTAAGATGGTCGTTGCGACCTCGGTCACTCAGATGTGTCAATCAAGAAAAATGAACCACTAAATGAAGACAAAATCGATCAAAACACGAAATAGCGGTCCTGCTATTGGATTAACCTGGTATAGCGACCAGGGTCGAACTCAAGGAGCACGGATTGGCCTCTCGGCCTACGAAGTAGTAAAAAGAAATAAAATAAAGGAAGAAAATATTTTTAGTGGTTTTTAATTTATTTTTTTTGGATTTTTAAGTGATTAAGAAATTAGGAAAAACAAAGAAAAGCACACTTCAACAATTTATTTAAAGCACTAAAAATCAACCAAAAATTCAAACAAAAATATTTTTATGTATTTTATATTTTTTAGTGTTTTTGGTGAATTTTTGAGAATTTTCTGAGGTTTATTTAATTTTCTAAAAATCAAACAATAGCTAAAAGAGATGGTACTGTCCAGCCGAGCCAAAAAGCCCTAAATAAAATATCAAAGAGCTCCAAAATTGCCTGGAGGTAATTTTCCTACAAAGAAGACAAAATGAGGAAAATTTAAGCACCAATTTTATTGTTTTTGGATTTTTAATTTATTTACTAGAATTTTTATAGGTTTTTGAGTGTTTTTAAGTTTTTAGTGATTTTCAGTAATGAAAAATAGCCAAAATTGTCTAGAAAATCAAACTAAGTAAGACAAACAGTGGGTAATTTTTATAGAATTTTTAAACGAGTTTTAATATTTTTTGTGATTTTTCAAGTTAGGCAGTAGCTAAAGTGAAGGTTTTTGATTTTTTAAAAATATCAAATGAAATCAAAAACGTCCTCAAAAATCCACAAAAATTTTACACCATGGCAGGAGCCATGTATCCAATTTTCGTTGGATTTGGAGGTGTTTTGCTATTTTATTTAAAAATAGAAAAGGGGCACTGTGCATAGGGACCAAAGTGCAAATACCCAATAGCCTGGGGGGTCTGGTGCAATTTTCCCAGCAAAACACGCGCCAAGCGCGTGCCTGGAGCACTCAGGGATCCAAATGTAATAAAAATAAGTCCCGAGGACTTATTGGTAACACGTACCAAAAGTCCAGGGGCTTATCTGCAAAACACCCAAAATATAACGCACATGCTCAAATAAATCACGCACAGGGGTATAAATGCAAATAAGTAAAAGATTTCATTCATTCAAGAACAACCAGAACTACAAGGGTCTCTATTGCAAATAAACCAAATAAACACGTGACGAAGCACGTGGCATACAACGCACAGGGGTATAAGAGCAAATAGAATAAAGTACGGGGTCCACTATGCAAATTACCCTAAAACTAAACAACTAAGTTCAACACTTACAGGGCTAAAACAAAATAAAAGACAAGGCAGGGCCTAAGGGTAAATTACCCTTTATTAAGCGGGGTGCTGGATGCGCGCCACGTGTAGGATCTGACGGCGTGGAAGCGGGGTGGCTCGTGATCCAGCGGCTGAGATCAGACCTCCTCTGATCGGACGATATCTGCAGCTCCACAAGCGAACGACCACGATGGAATCTGGAGCAGGGGGTCTGATCAAACGGTGACGGAGGGTCCTGGAAGAACAGGTCCCCGGCGAAACTCGCCGGCCTCGTGCAAGCGCAGCTGACCTCCTGGGAGCACTCTGATGGTCGGAGAAGAAAGGTGGTGTGCTCCCGCATCTGCCGGAATGCTCCGATGATCGAGCCGAGCTCCGAGGAGCTCGGGCGAGGTCGGCGGAGCTGGGCCTCCTGGCTGGATGACGAAGGGCCTCAGATGGCCTTCGTTTCGACCTGCAAAGTGAACCAGAAGACTCACGGGTCGAGGGCAAACTGCCTCGACCCGGTTAGGCGAGGCGAAGGTGGCTCGTGGGTCGGAACGGCGAACTCCGGCGAAGGTGGTGGACGGAGGAGCTCGGTTCCCAGCTCCTGTGCGAGCTGGGTTGAATGGAAACGTGGAGAAGGTGCACGGGAGGAAGGCGAGGGCTATGGCAATGCCCGATGGTCGAGTAGTGGTCGGGAACGGGCGGAATCGACGAAATGCGGCGGCGAAGCGAATTGGGCGAAAATGGAAATTAGCGAAAAGGATAGCCTATCGGAGCTACCTGGGTGGTCGGAGAGACTGGGGAGGAGCTGGGGAAGCTCCTGGTCGTCGCCTCAAGGATCGTCTCCCTCTGAGGCTCGGAGCTCACGCTGGTGGCGGAGCTGCGGCGGCTGTGCTCGCCGGATCGATGGGTCCTCCTCTCCTCGCTGCGACAGGTCGAGGCACAAGCTGTCACTCTCGCGGTCTCTCTGGAGCTCACAGGTGAAGGAGGCGAATGGCCAAAGATGGAGCAATCGAGTGGCAGAGCTGCAGCTATATACGGCTAGGGGTCCGAGAAAGATGGGTCCGGGCAAGCTCTGGAGCGCGCGGATCCCGAGGATGCGGCTCCGGCGAGGATGTCGGATGTGAGGTGAAGGATTCGGACCCGGGGTTTGGCGAAATGGGTGTCGGATCAAGCGGGTAGAAAGGGGAGAAGTCGGGTCCTTCGCCCAGATCCGAGACGGGGTGGTCCTGGGGGGGGAGTTGACCGGGCGGTCAATACTCCCAGGACCCAATGGGAATGGGCCACGTGGCTGAATTTTGAAATGAAAATTAAGGGTAGCTAGGGCCCGATTCAACAAAAACTTAAAACATTAAATATTTTCATTTTATTTTTTCTATTTTTTTGTGATTTTTAATTAATTTTTGGAAATAAAAGTATAGTATGTAATACATAGGTATATGTACACTATTAGGGTTTTTGATTTTTTTGATTTTTAATTATTATTTTTATGCAATTTTATTCCTATTTTATATTTTATTTATTTATAAAATAAAATAAGGAATAAAAAGATATTTTTATTTTATTTTTATTATTTATGTACATAGGTAAAAAAAATATATATGTTCATTTATATACATGGTATATGTACAATGTATTTTTGTATTTTTAATTTTGCTATTTTTATTTTGTTTTGATTTTACTTGTTTTTATTTATTTATATTATAAAACATAGAATATTTACAAAAAGTTTGAAAATTAATTTTATTTATTTACAAGGTTAACTAAATACATAGAAGTGGTTTATGTACACGATGAAAGGGGTATTTTAATTCTTTTTTATTTTTAACTTTTTCTTTTGTTTTTATATTTTATAAATATATACAAGTATTTACAAGCATATTTTTGGTGGGGAAAATATTTTTTTATTTTATTTACATAAATATTTACACATGAGCCCCTATCTCCCTCTACTTTGGCTTTTATGCGGTCAGGCCCATACTGAGCCCTCCCTTGGGTTAGGTTGCTCAATATTTATTCTAAATATTTCCTTCTTTTTCTTTTTAATCTTTATTCTTTTATTTTTGCACAAAAACATGCTAATTATAGATTTTTACACAATGCATGCTTTTGGTAATTATTCCTATTTACACATATCTACACGTATTTGCAAAGGTTTTTGTAGCTAAAATATAAGAATAAAGAGTGATGAATGAGTATTCATCAGTCATGAGAGATGGGGTACATAATATCCTGTATCAGAGGGCCTATGATGTCCTACAAGGCAGATTCAATAATCGTTGTATCGACCGCTCTCATAGTGCGTGACACCAGATTCAATTAATCAATCAACAGTCAACCCACAAACAGTATATGCAATGAATAAAATGCGTGAAGAAATTTAATATATCCTACAAAATGTGTGTATAGTGCACAAGTGTAGGGGTCGAACCACTGAGAGCTATGAATAAAGTGTGTGAGAAATTTATTTTCTTTTCAATTTTATAGATTTTTAGTTTCTTTTTATTTTTTAAATATAATTATATATAATAATAATGATATTATATATTGAGGAAAAGAGAAGCTATACCAGGTGGTGCAGCCAACTAGCTACATCCGGGTATTTTTCTCATTGGTTTTTGATTTTTTTGAAGGAAATCTATGGAGATTTACTTAGTTTATTGAGTGGAATATGTGTTTCAAATTTCATGCAAAACAAACATTCCTAACATGCCCATCTAGATAGGGTCAATTTCAATAATTCTGAGACCGCTAAAATGTGATAGTCTTGATGGAGATGATAGAAGTGTCGAATTTAGCTAAAATTAGCATGATATCATGGTGATATATGGTGATTTAAATCGCCATAGGTTTCATTTCAAAAACGTAAAAAACCAATGAAAAAAAGGGCCGGTGCAGCTAGTTAGCTACCCCCGGAAGTAGCTTCCACGGCCCCTATATATTATATAAGTAATATATAGAGTATATAGTATATATTAGATATTATATTTTAAATATATATAATATACTCAAAATCAAGAAAATTACAATATTTTTATGTTTTTATATTTTTATCTATTTTTGGTAATTTTTATATAAATTGTACTGATCTTTATATATTTTTGAAGTATTAAATATATCAAAATAGTGTACAGATTAATTATCCAAGATAGTTTTGGGTTTAATAAATACAAATAAGTTCAAAATTAACCTAAAATAATTTTTAATATTTAGTAGATAATATATAGAAAATTCGTAAAAAGAAATATATATTTTTAGATTTTTCATATTTTGCTAATTTTTATAATATTTTTTAGGATTTTGCAATTTTTAGGTTTTATATTTTGTAATTTTTAGTGATTTTTGGGTATATGTTAATATATAATAGGCTTAAATGGGGATGCCCCCTAGTTAGCTCCCCCCACCCCATTTTCCAATTTTTTATTTTTTTTGAAAAATTCTTCCATTTAAATTCATCACTATATCCCCATATTATATAATTCAAGTTTCCTGCGAAATAGAGACTCCTACGGCCTCTATCTAAACAGTCATTTTTAACAATCGCAGAATATTTGAAATCAACCCCGTTTGGATGGAGGCCGCAGGAGTCTTTGTTTTGCACGAAATTTGAATGGCATAATATAGGGATATATTTATGAAAATCCATGGAAGCATTTTTCGATAAAAAAATAAAAATTTTTGAGAAAAATAGGGTATGGGGAGCTAAGTTAGCTCCTCTTAGGGACAACCCCATTTTCTCTATATAATATGATGTAGATAATATTTTTTTGAGAATTTTTAAAAGTATGTTTTCTAATTTTTATGGGTTTTAATATTTAGACAGAATAAAAATGTGTGTTTTATATTTTTAATAATTAATAAAATCAATCAAAATATCATCAAGCCATAAAAAATAAATTTCCTACAATTTTTGGAGAAATAAAAATATTTACAAATAAAAATGTTGAACTAACATGTGATGAATTCCCATTTCATCACCTTTATCCTTTCATGTTGGCCTTAAATCCCTAACTAAATGCATGTATAGAGCATTATTTTGATCAAAATAACGTTCATTGATATAAAAATATAGCATAAAACATTGTATTTAGTTCCAAAATAAAAGAATAAAGGAAAGAAAAAAAGGGAATGAAGTGTCAAATACACTGATTAACCCTAGACCTTAGACCGAGTCATCATGATGACTTGGCCGACAAGGGATAAAGTAAGTGGAGTGATGAATCCATGATTCATTAACTTTTCTGTCGCATTTTGTCTTAAAACCCTTAACAAATACATGTAAATACTCACTAATTCTCATATTTTAACAAAACCCCATTCATGTGTAAATACTCACTTTTAACCACTAAATTCATGTAAATAAATAAAGAATCAGAAAAAGAAAAGAAAAAGGCATATGGAATATATGTATATATATGTAATATGACTTAAACTATAAATATAACTGTAAGATATATTTATAGCCTAATCCCCGAGACCAAGTCAGCATGGATTGGTCGACAAACCAATAAGTAGGGGGAGATAAGGAAAGAAAACCAATAAAAATAATCTATCTCAGGTATATACACCTTCCACTATTTATTAAATAAATACAAAAATTTTAAAGAATTTTAATTATTTCATCTTAACTTATTCTTCACCAAATCTTTCTCCTAATTATTCATAAAAATGTAAATAAAAATATAAAAATAAGTTAAAAATATTACCCTGAAAAAATGCCAAGAAATCCAGCTTACAATTTGTCAAAATCTCAACTTCCGAACATCATAACTTCCTCATACGAACTCCAATTTCACTCTACTCACCTTTAAAGTTCATAAAATAATATTATCTAATTAATAAAGGTGGTTTCACTGAATTCGGAGTCCGTTTGCAAAAAGTCGATTTTGGGACCAAAATACAAAAGGGTTTCTGGGCTATTTATTTTCTGTAACACACCTTATTTACTATTTTCTTAATTTTATAATTTCTAAATTATTTCATGATCCTCTAGTTTTACTATAAATTATTTCATAATTTTTGGAGACTATTTATTATTTTTATAAAATCAAACAAACCAAAATATAGGTATATTTGACCTATAAAGACACTTCTTCTATTATTAAAATATGTAAATTAATTCATAAAAATCTATAAAAATTTGTATAAGTCTTATTTAATGCCCTAATAATTAATAAAATATAAAATTAATTTTTACTTAATTATTTATTAAATTAAAAATTCAAAACCTATTTATTAATACATATTTATTAATAAAATATTTATATTTTAAATAATATTTATTATTTATTAAAAGTAAGTATACAATAATTTAGAGAATAAATTTATTTAACTTTCTTGTATTTATACCTATTTAAAATAACGTCATTTACTAATTTATATTTAATTTATAAGTAATTATAAGCTCTGGACCAACCAGGTGCTGACACGTGTCAGCACCTGGAGCTTCTTCTCCAAGAAGCTGTTGCGTCCAGTGCACCAACCACCCACCTTTCCCTATTTTTCCCGCTCACATCTCGAACCTTCCGACCCATCTCGACCCTCCATACTTTCCTCCTAACAACCACCAAGCTCGCCCATCGTCGATCTTGGCTTGGAGCCCAAGTATCTCCCCTATAAAAGACCCCCAAGGTCGGCCATTAACAATAACTTCTTCCACCTTCAGCTTCCCAGCTCCAGGCTAACCGACTACCTAACTTCCTCATTTGATTCCGACCTACTCCGGAGGTGACAGCTCCACGGGAAGGGCTCGCGAGGGAGAGGGTACATCGGAGAAGAGTTCCAAGGCGGAGCTTCGCCTTGCATCGCCGCCATCGCCGCGTTCCGCTCCGGTGAAGGTCGACCGTCGAGCATTCACTTCCAGGTCATACACTTGGAAACTCCATAGACCAATTCATCCACTTTGCAATTTAATTTCTCGATTTGTGTGCCACGATTAGCGTGGCTAATCATTGTTTCAGGAAGACTAATCACTCAGCTTTAACGCAAGATTAAAAACCCCTTCGATTCACGTTTCATTTGATTCAAATCGATTCGCAAACCCCTCATCTTCTTCACGGTTTGGATATTTGGCTGGAAGTTTATGCATTTTCTTCACACTTTGAGGTTTAATTTCTTAATCTCTTGGCCGATTCAACAAGAATCGAGCATAGCCCTATGTTTATTGCAGATCCAGGAAGCACGCAAGGCATTTGCATCAATTATTGAGCACACGATCAACGAGATCATCATCCTCGAAGTTGGCCTTTCGGAACAGTTTTCAGCTCCAGGAGGTTGAGACCTCCATATTCTTCGAGCCACCGCCGCCGCTCGGAGCGCCGCCACCGCCTTCCCCATCGCGGGCGAGCTCGAGGGGTGGAGGAGCCACCCCTCTGGCCCCGCTGGAGTACCAGATTCGTCGGAGGCTAGCCGCAATAATTTGGAGAAGGAGGCGTCGCCACCAGGGTCTCCAACTGATCAAGAACAGCCAGACTGCAGGCTTGCGCCACGTGTCCGCTCGAGAGCCGTCAGATTCGCACCTGGATAATCTAATCTTGGCCGTCAACTACGAAACGGTGGAGAATTTGCTACATAAGCCCAGCTGAGTTTCCAAAATTACATTCCGCCTCCAGAGTTTTGTGTAATTACATTTAGGTCCCTCCGCAGGGACCTAAGTGTAAGAATTTGTTATTTTTCTTGCAGAACAGTCCCTGAGGACCTTTTTGAGAACATTTTAATTAGAATTTTCTTACGCTTATGCCCCTGGGCTGTAGGGGCTGTATCTTGTTCGTTTGACCTCGGATTCCGACGATTCTTGGAGGGTAGTTACACAACTACCCTATCTACATAGTATAAAGTTTTCGCGGCTTTTCGACGAGTTTTCGACGTGCTTTGATTTTATCGAAAACCGCCTCGTTTTGTTTTGGTTTCTTGTGTCGTTCGAGTACGTTGCTCGAACCTCGATCACTTATACTATATAGTACCACCTATATTCTATCCATCTATTATATAATAAATAAATCTTTTGAAAAATATCCCTTTTTGAAAATTAAATAAAAATTTGAAAAGAATAAAATCAAATAAAAATTACAAAAATAAAAACCACTAAAAAAGGCATTCTGACTTAGAGAAGAATTAAAATAAAATCACGAGAAGAAACATTAGGGAATATATTCTGCCTCCTTGAGTTCGACCCAGGAACACTTGCCTGGTTAAATAATTAGTGAAACGGTTTTCCGACAGAAAACCGTAAAAATTTTGTTTGATAAGTTTTTCTTCTTGTTTCGCGGTCTTTCTGCTACAACCGACATTCTAAAGAAGTGAAAGCCGCGAAACAAGCTTATCAAAATGGCGCCGTTGCCGGGGAGGCGTTAGATTCCCTTGATTTTTCGTTTTTCGCGATTTTATTATTTTTCTTCTCTTTGTTTTTCGTACGGTTTTTCGTACGGCTTTCTCGTGTTTTGTTTTCTGAGTTTTCCTTTATTGTTTTCTTTACGGCTTTCTCGGCTTTCTCGATATTATTTTGTGCTAATCATCTTTGCAGGGCCTGCAGGATCAACCGGTTTCCTCAGAAGCTGAGTCAGTTGAAAGGGCAGAGGTCGGCTCCTTCTTCACGAGTCGACTGCAGAGGAGCAGAGATTTAGTATCCTTTTATTTGAGAGAGAAAGGGAGAGAGTTGTACTTAGCTTAATAAAATTTTCATTTTTTTTAGGGGCTTGATTCATCGGATACCGTGTATCTGGTGAATCAGGGAACCCACCGCGGCTTTTATCGTTTATCGGTTTTCCGCGGTTTTCTAGATGCTTGCTTAGGTTTTTCGCTCTATCTGCTTGTGCCTCGTAGCTAGTTTTAGGACTTGCAACCTAGGTGCTTGCTCTAGGGTTTTAACAAAAAGACAAAAAATAGACGTTGCTTGAAAATCCATAAAAATTGCAAAATTAAAAATTGGGACTGCTAAAAATATCTGATCAAAAAACCGTAAAATCGATTCAATTGATTTGGTGAGAGTAACCCTCGCACATTTCTCAGAGTGCGCGAGTTGAGAGCCGACACTTAAGGATAGAGACAAAACCCCGTATTTCTTACGGGATACTACTGGGTCCATACACCTGATCGCTGTTCCTCAGTGGGTAAGCTCGGGTAGCCGGAAACGGTCCGGGTTTACTTAGCAGAGTGGGAGGTTTAGAGGACACTGCGCAAGGCTCCGTCCTCAAGTAACACGGGTAGCCAGAAACGGTCCGTACTTACTCCCATACTGGCTGAGTGCGAGTGGTCTCGCGTAAGGATTCGGGCCAGTGTCTTGGAGAAACTATCGGGCTCCTATTGGCTTGCTCAGCCCGCGTAACCGCAACGATTGCTAAAACAACCCTAAAACCGAAAAGATAAAAAGACCGAACTCTTACGGTCTTCATCAGGGTTGAGTTGGTGAAAACAGGGTTTGCTTTGTGTTTGTTTGCGGGGCGTGAGTTTTCCGCGGCTTTCGCATTCCTTCTTCTCTTGAATCGTACATGTGCTCTCCCAATCTTCTCTTGACATCGAAGATGACGTCTCGACGGCTTTTCGGCTCAGACTCTGTGAGCATTCAACCGTCCACCGTCGAGCGTATGTCTTCACAGGCTTGGGATGACCCTCTTCCCGAGCTGGTCCCATCCGATCTCGAGGCGAGTCAGACCCAGACTCCCTCGCCTCCTGGCCAGATCATTGAGGCAGACCTTCGCCTCAATACAGAATCCAAATCTCCTGAGTATTTCTCGATGAGTTCTTACGAGAGTTTCCATTTTACAGACGATCAGATGGCTCGTGGGAAAGCACCGGCAGCAGATGAGAGGCCAACAGCTGAGGATTATCCGGAGGGAAGAGCAGATCCGAACGGAGATGTCACGACAGGTATTCTCGACACACTTCAGCAGATGAATCTACAGATTCGAGAACAATTTAGAGTTCAGACCGAGCTGCAGGCTGAATTAGCCGCACTCAGAGCAGGGGCCGGGAACCAGTTACCGCCTGCGGTTCCCGCTACTTTACGGGACGAGTATGACCCAAGTGCTCGAATGCTCCATCATTGGATTCGGCTACCGCCGAATCAAGGGCCATACGAACTCCGACCGTCCTTCATCTCTTTGCTTCCCAAGTACTATGGGAATACCGCAGAGGAGCCGTTCACGTTTTTACAGCAGTTTGAGATGATATGCGGAACGGCCTGCTATCCAGGAGTGACACAGGAAGCCGTGCGCCTAAAGGCTTTCCCTTTTGCCTTAGCCGATAAAGCCCTTTATTGGCTAAGCCATCTAGGGAGAGAAATCTCCACTTGGGACGACCTGAAGTCCACCTTCCTGCGCAAGTATTTCCCTCTAGGAAGGACGAACATGATGAGGAGTCAGATCTCCAACTTCACGCAATTATCGAACGAATCATTCCATGAGGCATGGGATCGATTCAAGGACCTGACGGAGAGATGCCCGCATCATGAGATACCAATGAAGGTGCTAGTACAGAATTTTTTCGGAGGACTCCAGCCGGAAATTCAGGGGCTAGTTAGTGCCGCATGTGGTGGCAGTTACTTGAACAAGGATGCCGAGTCAGTCTGGGCTATCTTCGAAGGAATGGCCGAGAACTCAAGAGTTGTAGACTCTACTCGGGCATATCAGAAAGCCCCGCAGCCACCACATCACCGAGAACATCACAAGGTGGCAAATATAGCAGACTCTGAATCCAACACCAACATGAGCTTCATTGGTGAGAAATTAACGTTGGTGGACGTGATTCACAAGCAGGTCCAAGACCTACAGCCGCTGCGAGAGTTGGAGAAACTCTCATCTCTACCTCAGCAGCTGAGTGATCTTTCGAAGAAGGTCTCTGATCTTCAACTTCAGTACCAGCAGAGTCAGACTTCTTCACAGCCAGCACGGAGGATCGCACCCGCTCCACCCACCCGTCAGATACAATATGTTCAGAGCGAGCCCGAGATTCCGCAGATTGATTGGCATGAGGATCAGTCTCATGCCAATGCCGGCCAGGTCATCAGCACTGCAGAGATGGAGGTGGAGCCGCAAGCCACTTTCGAGATAAATGGGATTTGGTATACTCCAGTTCAGCAGCCGAGTATACCGAATCATCAGCAGCAGCAGCCGTACGGTCATCCGCAGCATGGACGTCCGCAATTCCAGCACCGCCAGAATTTCACGCCGCCGCAGTCTCATCCGAATGTCTACCATCAGAGACCGCAGCCTACTTATCAGCACCCTGCTCAGTTTTCACCGAACTATTCTTTTCAGCAGCCGCATCAATCTTCCTCTACACCACAGCGCTACTTCCAGCCGTCCACCTCTCAGCACTTCACGCCAAAGCAGGAGAGAGGAGCAAGCCAGGGCCACCATACCGAACCAGAGATGTCTTCACAGGCCCAGGCGCTCAACCAGATCATGGACATGCTCAGCACGCTCCAGATTGCACACAAGACAGAGATGGAGCAGGTTAACCGTCGTCTGGACGAGTTAACCGTGCCGAAGACCACTCTCCCAGCCCAGCCTCAGATGAATCCGAACAACACGAGGAGGCATCCAGATCAGGTAGATACTACAGGTAAGATCTCGTTTCCTGAATTTTTGTCTAACTTCATTCGTCTCAGGAGCGGTAGATCACCGCAAACACCTACTGGAGAGGAGAGGAAACCAGAGGAGCACGAGCATGATCCGAATGCCGAGGAGGAGAAATCACAAGAGGACGAGGACGTAGAATCAAGAGACGGGAGCAACGCCAACAGTTCAGATATGGATACTGGCGACTCAGATGATGATATCACGTCAGATCAGGCAGAATTCCCAGAGAAAAACATTTCTTCCCCTGTCTTAGAGAGTTTTGTAAATAATTCTGAGACTCTCGATGTACAAGCTGATTCCAATGATTTCAATAAAAGTTCTGATTTTCTGAATCCTGACTTTATTCCTTTTCCCGATGCTTTGTTTGGAAAAGGAAAGAAAAAAGACCAAAAATAATCCTGAATCTCCACAGATGGAAAAATTGCTCAAAGATCACATTTTTCTGAAGATTCCACTGCACGATGCCTTGGATCGTTTTCCTACACTCAAGAATCAGTTGAGGAACAGATGTATTACTCGTAGGAAAAAGAGATCACGAGTTGAGAAGCATATATTGACCAAGGCAACTTCATGTGTAATTCGGAACAAGGTACCGAAGAAGAAGAGAGATTTGGGAGCTCACTATGTCAATTGTCAGATTGAAGACACTACATTCCATCGAACTCTCTTAGATAATGGTTCCTCGATCAATTTACTTCCGTCCTCTTTGCTTGATAAGCTCAAGCTAGGTCCTCTTTATAAATCACGGGCGATTCTTCAGTTTGCAGATCGATCTATAAAGAGACCTAGAGGTGTGTTAAGGAACATTATCGTGATTGTTCAGGGCTCGCAGTTTCCCGTAGACTTTACAGTCCTAGACATGACATGCCCTACTCAGTTACACCTTGCTCCAATCATTCTCGGGAGACCCTTTTTGCAGACAGCAAGAGCACTCTTTGACTATGATGCTGGGAGAGTATCATTCCGAACAGACAACGGAGAAATACACATTGAGATGGAGAGAGAATGTAGCAGTCCTAGATCAGTATTGTCATTCACTTCAGAGGACACTAGTCTTGCGGAAGATTGTCAGAACATAGATGAGACACAGTCTCTTGATCTTGAGAGTGTTTATTTTGATACCCAAGATATCCTACAAGAGGATAGGGTAGATCACTTGGTACCTAGTTCTTCAAATGATTGTTCACAAACAGAGACAGATTTCATATCAGATTCAGATGAGCAGTCACCTGCAGTAGATATCTCTGTGCCGCAGATTGAAAGAACACATATTACAGCACAAGAGTCCATCAAATACATTGCACAGATCATACAGTCCATTCAGCGTAGAGAGTCGGATGGTGTAATGCTGACACATATAGACACCTTCTGTAGTCCGACTCCAGCAACGCATATTTCAGAAAAGAGAGCTATGCCATGTATAGAGTTCACTTACAGAGAAGGCTCTACTTTTGCAGCCAAAGATCAATACGCACACAAGAAGCAGACAATTCAGTATGATCCTGGTTGAGCAATCAGATAACCGTTCGTGGTTAACGGGCAGATGCTGAAGCACTTCGTAGAGACTACTGATCATCTGGCCCGTACTGAAGTGATCTATTTTGTACAGGAATCATAATCATTCTTTTACTTCTTCCTGTACAAATCCTTTTGAGCCATTCGGGAGGTTCACAACACTTGTATATTCTTCGTAGACCACAATCGTCCCCGTTTTTGCTCGTCTTCTATGCTTAGGATACTAGATCCTAAGTATAGGGGGGACCGATTGTCCGCTGATTTACGTTTTATTTTTGTACTAATTCTTTTGTATAGCCATTCTTTTTCACGAATCACTGATCCCCAATTTTTGGCTACATTTTTTTTATACTTAGGATGCCTTATCCTAAGTATAGGGGGGACCGAGTGATTTCGATGATTTCGTATTCCTTCCTTTTGATTTCTTCGTTATTTATCCTTTTCATTCAGTCATCCCGTTTTTGCTCTCTCATAATACTTACGATGACCAGATCGTAAGTATAGGGAGGGTTGACTGACTTGACATCGATACCCCTTTTTCACCCACTTTTACTTAGCACGAGTTATGCCCTCCTTTTTCTCTTTTGACGCTATGAGGACATAGCTCAAGCTAAGTATAGGGGGTGCGTATATATTGTATATATACTTTCGGTCATAACTCATACTTTTATGTATTTTCTATACCTATAAAATCCATAAAAAGTGGGTACGGGTTAATTTAAAATACACTCTCTTATTTATAAAATCTTGGTAAATAAGTAAAATATGCTTAAAACTTGTAATTAAAAATTTGTAAATTTGTACTTAAAATCTGTATAATACTTATTTAAAATCCTATTTAATAAAACTTGTATAAAAATCATTCAACCCTTGTAAAATACCTTGTAAGTAAAATTTGTAAAATACATTAGACATTTAACTTAAATAAAAAATTTATCTTGTAAAAATTGTGAATAAAATCTTGTTTATAAAAATCATAAAATCCATAAAAAAAAATACAAAGTCCTAAAATTTGTAAAAATTACAAAATTCTTAAAATTCATAAAAAATGAGTAAAATCTAGAAAATAGACTTCACAAAAACATGGTTGCATTTGCATTCGCATTTTTCAGAATAAGTTTGATTTCCGAAACTAAGGACTGAGTCTAGTCTGAAGGATAGAGCTTGATTACGGCCTTTAACTCTCATTGTAAGGAGCCTGATTAGGAACTGGAATTTAGACTCTTCAGGTCTGGTGACTTAAATCTTTGGGTTCCGTAAGACCATATTCGGGAAATCAAGTCATCTGAGCTTAAGTAGACCACTTGGAGTCATCCGTACAACTCTTCACCAGTGAACCAATCTTGAACACATGCACTCTGCACTCAGCTCAACTCGCATGGAGTTCCGAAGGACAGTACACCTTGGTAGTGCATTCCTATCCTTATATTTGCGGCATTGACGTCTAAAGACGGGAGAGATTGGGGTTGCGATAGTTGCTTCGGATGAGGGAAGGATCTGCTGACACAATTTTTCTAAGACCTCAAAAAAATGGACGGATTAAAAAGATTCTATAACCGTCGAGGCACAAAAGATGAATGCAGTGCAAGCAAATTACAAAGTCAACACAAAGCATAAGCCACCAAATAGACCAAACTGGTCAAAGCTTCCACCAAATATGCCTGCACATCTTAGTGGAGACTCAGCTACACCGGTTGGGCTTCACAAGGAGATGCGTCTACACTGGTCGCACTCCACTTCTTTTCTCATTCTTCTAACTTCTCCCTATATTCGATTGTGGACATAGCAGAACTGAACTCAGAAGGGAATACCTCCCTCCCCGAGGAAAGAGTAGCGGGATGAGGAAACCATAGGAGTGTATAGCCGGGATTGACGGTTTCTTCGGTTCTCTAAGCATGAAGAGCTAAATCAATTCACACACTGTACAAGTTGACTTCAAGGATGAAAGAGTTTGCGATATGAATAAGTGAGTCTGAACTAGCCGATGAAGTGATCTTGAGTAAGGATTATGGAACTTGAAGACTGTTGAGGATGAAATCCTAATCCTAGTTAAGGTTCCGACAAAATGCTTGTTTCAGGCCCGATCGAGCTCTGTCCTTTGTCTGTTCTCATGAATTGGTTTAGGAAAACAAATTCATTCTAACTTTCTTTCTTTTTCACTTACTTTTTCAAAATAAGTGTTTGCTAAGGGACTAGCAAAGTTTAAGTATAGGGGGTTGATGAATCCATGATTCATTAACTTTTCTGTCGCATTTTGTCTTAAAACCCTTAACAAATACATGTAAATACTCACTAATTCTCATGTTTTAACAAAACCCCATTCATGTGTAAATACTCACTTTTAACCACTAAATTCATGTAAATAAATAAAGAATCAGAAAAAGAAAAGAAAAAGGCATATGGAATATATGTATATATATGTAATATGACTTAAACTATAAATATAACTGTAAGATATATTTATAGCCTAACCCCCGAGACCAAGTCAGCATGGATTGGTCGACAAACCAATAAGTAGGGGGAGATAAGGAAAGAAAACCAATAAAAATAATCTATCTCATGTATATACACCTTCCACTATTTATTAAATAAATACAAAAATTTTAAAGAATTTTAATTATTTCATCTTAACTTATTCTTCACCAAATCTTTCTCCTAATTATTCATAAAAATGTAAATAAAAATATAAAAATAAGTTAAAAATATTACCCTGAAAAAATGCCAAGAAATCCAGCTTACAATTTGTCAAAATCTCAACTTCCGAACATCATAACTTCCTCATACGAACTCCAATTTCACTCTACTCACCTTTAAAATTCATAAAATAATATTATCTAATTAATAAAGGTGGTTTCACTGAATTCGGAGTCCGTTTGCAAAAAGTCGGTTTTGGGACCAAAAGACAAAAGGGTTTCTGGGCTATTTATTTTCTGTAACACACCTTATTTACTATTTTCTTAATTTTATAATTTCTAAATTATTTCATGATCCTCTAGTTTTACTATAAATTATTTCATAATTTTTGGAGACTATTTATTATTTTTATAAAATCAAACAAACCAAAATATAGGTATATTTAACCTATAAAGACACTTCTTCTATTTATTAAAATATGTAAATTAATTCATAAAAATCTATAAAAATTTGTATAAGTCTTATTTAATGCCCTAATAATTAATAAAATATAAAATTAATTTTTACTTAATTATTTATTAAATTAAAAATTCAAAACCTATTTATTAATACATATTTATTAATAAAATATTTATATTTTAAATAATATTTATTATTTATTAAAAGTAAGTATACAATAATTTAGAGAATAAATTTATTTAACTTTCTTGTATTTATACCTATTTAAAATAACGTCATTTACTAATTTATATTTAATTTATAATTAATTATAAGCTCTGGACCAACCAGGTGCTGACACGTGTCAGCACCTGGAGCTTCTTCTCCAAGAAGCTGTTGCGTCCAGTGCACCAACCACCCACCTTTCCCTATTTTTCCCGCTCACATCTCGAACCTTCCGACCCATCTCGACCCTCCATACTTTCCTCCTAACAACCACCAAGCTCGCCCATCGTCGATCTTGACTTGGAGCCCAAGTATCTCCCCTATAAAAGACCCCCAAGGTCGGCCATTAACAATAACTTCTTCCACCTTCAGCTTCCCAGCTCCAGGCTAACCGACTACCTAACTTCCCCATTTGATTCCGACCTACTCCGGAGGTGACAGCTCCACGGGAAGGGCTCGCGAGGGAGAGGGTACATCGGAGAAGAGTTCCAAGGCGGAGCTTCGCCTTGCATCGCCGCCATCGCCGCATTCCGCTCCGGTGAAGGTCGACCGTCGAGCATTCACTTCCAGGTCATACACTTGGAAACTCCATAGACCAATTCATCCACTTTGCAATTTAATTTCTCGATTTGTGTGCCACGATTAGCGTGGCTAATCATTGTTTCAGGAAGACTAATCACTCAGCTTTAACGCAAGATTAAAAACCCCTTCGATTCACGTTTCATTTGATTCAAATCGATTCGCAAACCCCTCATCTTCTTCACGGTTTGGATATTTGGCTGGAAGTTTATGCATTTTCTTCACACTTTGAGGTTTAATTTCTTAATCTCTTGGCCGATTCAACAAGAATCGAGCATAGCCCTATGTTTATTGCAGATCCAGGAAGCACGCAAGGCATTTGCATCAATTATTGAGCACACGATCAACGAGATCATCGTCCTCGAAGTTGGCCTTTCGGAACAGTTTTCAGCTCCAGGAGGTTGAGACCTCCATATTCTTCGAGCCACCGCCGCCGCTCGGAGCGCCGCCACCGCCTTCCCCATCGCGGGCGAGCTCGAGGGGTGGAGGAGCCACCCCTCTGGCCCCGCTGGAGTACCAGATTCGTCGGAGGCTAGCCGCAATAATTTGGAGAAGGAGGCGTCGCCACCAGGGTCTCCAACTGATCAAGAACAGCCAGACTGCAGGCTTGCGCCACGTGTCCGCTCGAGAGCCGTCAGATTCGCGCCTGGATAATCTAATCTTGGCCGTCAACTACGAAACGGTGGAGAATTTGCTACATAAGCCCAGCCGAGTTTCCAAAATTACATTCCGCCTCCAGAGTTTTGTGTAATTACATTTAGGTCCCTCCGCAGGGACCTAAGTGTAAGAATTTGTTATTTTTCTTGCAGAACAGTCCCTGAGGACCTTTTTGAGAACATTTTAATTAGAATTTTCTTACGCTTATGCCCCTGGGCTGTAGGGGCTGTATCTTGTTCGTTTGACCTCGGATTCCGACGATTCTTGGAGGGTAGTTACACAACTACCCTATCTACATAGTATAAAGTTTTCACGGCTTTTCGACGAGTTTCCGACGTGCTTTGATTTTATCGAAAACCGCCTCATTTTGTTTTGGTTTCTTGTGTCGTTCGAGTACGTTGCTCGAACCTCGATCACTTATACTATATAGTACCACCTATATTCTATCCATCTATTATATAATAAATAAATCTTTTGAAAAATATCCCTTTTTGAAAATTAAATAAAAATTTGAAAAGAATAAAATCAAATAAAAATTACAAAAATAAAAACCACTAAAAAAGGCATTCTGACTTAGAGAAGAATTAAAATAAAATCACGAGAAGAAACATTAGGGAATATATTCTGCCTCCTTGAGTTCGACCCAGGAACACTTGCCTGGTTAAATAATTAGTGAAACGGTTTTCCGACAGAAAACCGTAAAAATTTTGTTTGATAAGTTTTTCTTCTTGTTTCGCGGTCTTTCTGCTACAACCGACATTCTAAAGAAGTGAAAGCCGCGAAACAAGCTTATCATGGAGATGTGGTAGAGAACTTGTACGAGGAACAATACAGAAACCCTAATTTTGATTCATCAATAATAGGCTTTTGGGACCTATTATATTTTCTTATTTTTATATTAAAATCAATACTCAACATGAATATTTACATAAAAATACAAAGAAAAAATAAAAATTGATTTCATTCAAAATTAATGCACAATGTGTCCAGGACACACAGAATAAAAGTCATAAAGAAAATTTTAAAGACTTGTATCTTCTCCATACATATTCAATATTGACCAAACTTATCTTTATAATTTATAAAATTAAATTACTTATTTAATGAAGGTGATTACATTTAGTTTGAAGTTAAGATGCAAAAGTTGGCTTCTGGCCCTCATTATGCAATACACCTATATATAATAATCAATAAATGGTCTTTATATTTTTCACTTTCTTATATTTTTATATATTATTCAAAACACATGTAAATAGTAAAATTAGAATAAAACTATTAAAATTCATAAAAATAAATGAACTATTAAACTACATATATGAAACATATCTATATAATATGTATACTTAATTATTTAAGCAAATGAATAAATTCTAAAAAAATATAATAAAAATATAAAAATATGTAAATAAATGAGTTATAAATATATAAATATGTGTATATCATAATAAAACATAAAATACAAAATAAAAATACCTCATATATAGGTAAATATACCAATAAATAGAAACCTAAAAATAAAAACATAATAAATGATGTTATACAAATAAATAAAAATCACAATAAAATAGTATATAAAATAAGGAGCAATTTTCATGTTTTGAGAAAAAATAATAAAATCATTTATGATTTATTTTTGAATATTTTTTTCTCCCCTATTTTGTTGTGTAAAGCATTATGTCGACCAATGAGGAGGCAAGGATTGGTGACCTCGGTCAACTACCCCTCCCCCTCTCATGGACCAGTCCATGTTGCGTTCTTTCCTTCTTTCTCTAAATTTTGGGGCTAGAATCAAGCCCCCAATCACCTTGATTTCTTCTACAATATTCTCCATCTCTCAACACTCTTTCACACTAACCCATGATTTTCTTGAGTCAACCTTCGGGATGCGTGAAAACCCTAAGAGAAGAAGGTCACCATGTCTCATGTATATATCTCCCCCTCCCACCACTTTTGGATGCTTGATCCCTCTTAAGTACCTTTTAGCCCCTTGAATCGACTCCTGGCGTGGTAATTGGTGATAGGGAGGTGTCTACCTTTGATCCACAGTGAGGAGGAGGGACATCGGAGAAGATCCAAACCTCACTAGAGCTCCTCCGTGCGATTCTTGCTCCCAACCATTCTGCGACAGGCGAGCTCTTTCATCTTGCATTTTTTATTCTTAGAATATTTAGTAGTTTAGACTACTATTTTATTTCCTTTGATTTTGTTTAAAATCACAAAAAAATATATTAAAAAAAAGTACGCCAGAGCACTAGGATCCAGCCTCTGTTCCTCCAATGTTAACCACCTCTTCCTTTGTTGACCACCCCATCTCCTCCCCCTTACACTTCCCTATCTCCGTCACCCCTATGTTCCCCTTGATCTCGTACATATCAGGAAATCACGCTCTTCTCCTATGTCGGTCGTTGGAGAGCTTTGCCCTGACTCATATCCGCTCCATTTTGATCCCCCAACACACCCCCAAGACCCTCATTTTCTTTGCCTGAGCTAACCCTACAGGTTCGGGGAGCGTTTAGCCTCATTAGAGGTGATTTTGAAGCTGTTGAAGGTATTCCAAGACCCTCGAGATCCACGAGACACCAGGGCCCCATTGATGGGTCCTTGATCGATTTGAAGGGATCTGCAGGAGTGGAAGAGATCTAGCTCCTTTTTGCACCTCCTACGATACTTCTAGGCTGTTGAAGGCACAAGATCTAGCCGATCGAAGCGGCCTAGAGTGCATGTTCTTTCCAATTCATCCAGCCACCTCTTGTGCCGTCTGATCGTGCCTCACTCCTAGGTGGAGCAGAAGCCGTCAGATCCAGCCACGCTACGCCATTTGATCGCACAGCTGAGAACTAATTTCAGCCGTCCCTCGCGAAGCGTCAGCGTGCACCCAAAGACTGCTACCTGGTCAAGTGAAGCCATCCCCGCCATTGGGTCCGCTGACAGGGTAATTTTGCATCCCATACCCATGCCTTTTTTGTATTTACTATTTAGTTTTTAAACTTTCTTCTGTAATAGTAAAAAGTTTGTAATATTTACATTCTGAACCCCAAGCTTTCTTAGATTTGCTCTTTAGTCCAATCCACGTCACCTCACATGCATGTGTGCATGAGGAGGTTGGGTATTTTATGTGGATACCCTTGCGGGTTTATGTATTTCGTTTTGGTCCCAACATATTAAGTATTAGTGTAATATTTTTAGGGAATTTTGCATATTGGGTCATGAGGTTTTTGATAATTATATTTATACCCTTGCCAGTCTGATGTTTTTAAATGTGAAAAAGTTGCATGTATGCCACTAGATTTGCTTAATATATTATTAAATGCTCAGAAACTTTAAGAAAATTACATGTAGGTCCTTGTGTTGCAAATTTAATTTTGAGGTTGTTGTATTTTAATTATTAAAAATAATTTTTTCATCTAAAAATTATAGAAAAATTATCTTGAGTACCTAGACCCATAATATATCACACATATTTTTATTAAGGCAATTAAAATTATTTTCCTATATAAAAATACAAAAACATTACATTTTCTCCTGTTTTACATTTAAAAATCCATAAACATTATAGAAATGTTTTGAAAAATTCTACTACTTTTTTTATATATCAAGATTCTACTACTTTTTCCATGTAAAAAAACCTTGTGATGGTTATATTCATGCTAGCTATAATATTCTTTGAATTCATTCGATTAAAAAATGATGTGCTATTTATAATAAGAAGAAACATAAAAAAAGAAATTAAGAATAGTATAAGAGATTTATATATGCATTAATATGCTGATGATATATGTGTTCATATGTTGGCTGCAAATCAAGTCTATGAAAAAAATCCATTAACCCAAAATTATCTTCTAAAGTCTTCGAGTCATTCACCTCATTTTCCTATAATAACCTTTGAAATTTTATTTTATTGTATTTAGAAAGGTAAAAATCTAACCTAAGACTATGTTCAAAACCTTAATAGAAATGGAATCATCCCTATCATATAGTCGACATATGTATTGCATGCGATGAATCAACGATTTGTGTCGTCGTGCTGACGCGTGCGATGGTTTGCAGTAGAGAGGCGGAGCTGCGGAGCCATGCGAGGAGGAGCGGTAGCTCCGGCATGCTTGTAGAGGAGGGGACCATGACAACGAAGCCTGTGATGGGTATTCAAAGTAGAGGAGACGCGATGGCGAGGCCCACGACGATGGGCACAAGCTAGAATGTGGAGCCTAGAGGGGTTAGGTGTTAGGGTTGAGCCTAGATGGGTTGTCGTTTTAAGAAATGGGAATGAGAGGGCTCCTGTATAATTGGAAGAGGAGGGAGGGAAGTATGGGTGGGGCGGGTGGAACCATGGAATGGAGAGGGTCGGGCATTCATGGGCTGCCCAATCAGGCTTTAATCGGTTCGGGCCCTCAGACCTTGAATTGAGACATCAAACGGGACGGGCTCTCGGGCCAGGTCGGGTTGTGCCGAGACAAGCCCGAGCCCGGCCCAAAAAAGTTTCGGTCCTAAATCCTTGGCCCAAGCCCGACCCAATGTACATTTGGGCTTTGGTTGGGCCGAGCTTTTTGGGTTGGGCTTTGGGTTGGGCCGGGCTGGCCAAGCCCAATGCTCATCCCCATGAGATCATCCGGGATGCTAAGTATCCCTGACTGAAGTACTGAGTACCTCAATGTTGGGTTGGCTATGCATTATACATTGAAAACATGTATCTTAACTGAGTTCTCAATGCTTTCTTTGATTACTAATTCTTTCATATCCAAATGTATAACTAGGCTCATTAGAACCTAGATGTGCAATCCCATATTTCCATTTACTTATCTCCTAAATTTCATCTAGGTCGATCCTTTTTGAGTAAGGTAAAGCATTATGCAGCTATGCTCATGAGCAGTTATACTCATTCATCTTTTATTTCAACCATTAGGATATAAAAAACATGTATACATGACATGTTGATAGAATTATCTCTATTAATGAGTTTAAATCATTCAATGCCCGCACGTTTTCAAAAGACAACCACTCAAAAACCTCACCATAGTTATCACAACTTCGATGTTATTGATTTCTTAGGAATGTGGATCACATGACCTACTCTCATTTTATTACATACAAAAGGAATTATTTCATTCCTTGAAAGCATGCTTGAAGATACTAGGAGGAAAGGATTTTGCGAATAATGTTTCCTTTTCTCGTATCTTTATATTGCTCAATATAAATATAAACTCCTCTCTTTTTTATTTTACTTGATTTATAATCTATGGGGTCAAGTGATTGATCACCCAGTGAGGTGGTTGATCACTAGTAACCATTATTTTAGACAATGGGTTATGGTGATCAATCACCTTATCAAGGTCGATCGAGCACACTAACTCGTTGGTGTGATCCAAGGATGGGAGTTGATATCGATCGAACTCTAACTTGGTTGATCAACTTTATGGTAACTTATTTGAACTCGGAAATTCATGTAATAATACTCAGTTAAACATTTATGACCCAATAACTTAGTAGTAGCTTAAAAACTTAAAGACACTTCAAATATTCGAAATCCAATCCATCTCTAAACTCACTTTTAGGTCACTGGCCGATCATTTTTATGTTTTAAATACCCGCTAATAAATCACCTTTTCAAATTGATCTATTCGTGTCACAATTTGCCATATAGAAAATATTGTCTGACTTGTTTTGTTAATTGCATGATCGAAAGAACTTTGATTGAGGTGATGCTTTGGAAATTTTATTTCAACATTTATATAATGGTGCATTTTATTTTATCAAAACATTCTGTTAGCTTTTCAAGAAAAAATAAATAATTAGTTGGTCAACCTGACTAATAAGGCTGACTAGTCGGCTGACAAGCGACCGATTTTTACATTTTAGTTTTTTTTCTTTTTTAAGCAAACATATAATAATATATTTAATGTTATATTTAAAGTCAATTACTTCTTTTGTTTCATTATGATAGGATAAAAAATGCACAAATCTAAGTTAATATATAATAATATATGTCTAAAAATTTATTTATATATTAAAATAATTTAAAATTTTAAAACTGACTAATGACTGATTAAATCCGATTAATCGCCTGACTGCTGATTAATCCTTAGCCAGTATCCCCGTCAACCGAGTACCGACTACTGCTTTCTGCAACCTTGTATTTTGTTTTGTAACAAATGCTTTTAGACTATAAAACCTTTTAAACATTCTTTTAATCATATCTTATGGTGTACGAACACAATAAAATCACCACTTTTGCAAGTAGGAAATCAATCCACCAAGTAGGGCACGAAGGTCGGTGGGAAAATCATGTAAGCATGCTCACCCAAAATCGCAAGAAATGCTATCAAAAGGGAAGGAGATCATAGTACGCATATGTTCTTGTGTGTACAAAACCTCATCCTAGTTGTGTTTTCATGTCTCTTCATGATCACGACAACCTCTAAATACAAGAGACTCATGGTTAGATTCAACATAATAAAAATTGCAAAGTGATCGTGCAATATTTACATAAAAGACAATGAGCATAAGCTCTTTTCCAATAATCATGGTGATTTACCACTCTAACAACTTCTGCCAGCCCTCTAGCAGAGCTCCGACGATCTTAGATGGCAGTGGTACTGGAAGGGAGGCTACTACTGCAAATGCAGAAGAGGACAACCTAAAAGATGCTTATATAGCCCCCATTTGTCGAATTTAAACACATATCCTTAAGTAGATCCAACTCAAAATCCTACCTAAATGTTTCCAACCCATATCCATTCACTAAAACGCTCATATCTTTCACGCTCGATATCTGATTTCATGAATTTTTTGATACATTGAATTATTGATGATGATACACACATCCAACAAGTATCATATGCCTTATTTTGAATTAAAATACTTTTTAAAATTTTATTTAGTACGACACAATCTTTTGGTCGCCACTAATATCTCCAAATATCAGAACGAAACTTTGGGTTTCACATTTCATCTCTTATATTCTAAAAAGTTGATAACCTAACTAAGAGAAATTATACATCCCTAGGTATTTAAGAAAGATGCTCTTACTTTTTTACCTTGTCATGGTTTGACATGGTTTGATCTTTTTATCTTTTGGACCCAATCTGAAATATTTTTTAAGACTTTGTTGTGTTGTCTTATGTTTTTTTCTACTTCTTGAAATGTACTGAAATTTAGCCTCCAGATCCTCCTCTTTCGTTTCTCTTTTGATGAATATATTGTTAAAAAAAATCATGTGAGCTTACATTAACTTTTTAACAATAGAATATATCATACAAATATATATAAAAAATAATTTTAGGAGGTGGAACAATGCAGGCGAGCAACAACATGAAATCACAAGCATAATCACGGTATATATGTATCGTATAGGCGGAGGAGAATATAATGGACTGATTCAAGAGATCGGTGTGGTCTTTAGGCCGCATGGGCATATGAAGTTGCATATATGATCCATGCGATCGATTTCTTGAACAGTGACAGAGGTTGAGGACGACTCGTGGACTTAGCGGGATGGACATTTCTATATAATTGTCATCAAATTTGCTAGTTGTTACAATTGGAAGAAAAAAGTGCATTCTCTCAGCGTACTTACGATAATCAGTTGCAATTATTGTACATGACCTCGCATTTATGACATGCCTAGAGCATATTATCAACCAACTTGTTACATTCATAATGGTTGTGGAGCCATTGCAAAAAGTACGGTCAAACTTAAAAAAAGATGAGCAAAGGTATGACTTCATTCGCTTCGAAATCCAATTGATCTCCACCTAACACATATTTTCGCAGCCACCCTCCACCTTCCTCATATGCCATCCTTCCTCCCTCTTGTCCAAGCCAGTGATCTAGCATCCCTCTATCGCTCTCCTTCGACTTTTCTCATCCTCGTCACCACCCTCCTCGCTCGTCCTCCCTCCTTCACAGCCATGACTCATTATTTATCTTGATTGCAGCTCCGTCGCTCCTCGACTGTTGGTGACTTGGGTATGTCCTCCTCCCTTACCATCTCCACACCTCCTTTCAAGCTCTAAGCTCAATCACATTTTTGAAACCCCACAACTGCTCAATAATGTAAATGTATGTTGTCATGTCATTGAAGCATGTTGGGGCATCATCCCTCGATGGTTCATAAAGGGGGAGCATCGTGATGAATGGGGGAAGTGACCTTTGTAACTATGGATGAAAATGGTCGGATACGGTTACGAATATAGGTGTTACCATATCCTTATCCTTTTTAAATTTAGTACGAATATGAATATGAATATCACACGAATGTATAAAATGTAAAATCATATCCTCAAAATACAAATATGAATGCAAAACTAATATTGATTCAGATATGGATATTTGACAAACAAATACGAATTAATATACGAATATTATACATGTTCAAATTTACTTACAATCTATAAGGAATTTTGGTTCATTTCCAATATATAAAAGGTATCTTAAATATTTTAATGATGAATATGTGCATAAAATAATAAATAATAAAAGAAAATGTAATGATATTATTAAATAATAAAGAAAGCTTACCAAGCTTACTTCTTTGTGTATCATGTAAGTATTGGTATCATTCAGAATTTGAACATTCGTATTTATATTTGTATCCATATCTGTATCCTTCAAAAATTGAATATCCGTACTCATATCCTCAAAATTTTGAACATTTGTATTCACATTTGTATTCGTCAAATTGAGGATATTATATTTATATTCTTATTTGATGAATATTGAACATTTATATTCGTATTCGTATTCGCATTCATATTCGTCACGTAAGAGAAAATAGCATCAATATTCTCCATTTAGCGAATGTGGATACGAACATATACAAATATATTTGTATTCGTTTTCATCCATACTTGTAACTAACCATGCCCTAGCATGGATCTCAATAGTGAGAAGGGTATTTTTTATTTTGAAAATATATTTAGGTGTGATATATATATACCCATATTGAAAAGAAATTCCATGACTCTCCAGCAGCCACCAGTTTCCTCTCCCCCAAATCCCAACCACACCTTCACACCCTCATCCCCCGATCTCAAAACCTCCCCACTCATATGACCAGTATACCCTTCAATTCTCTCCACATGACCCAATTATCCCCATTCACTCCAGGGGCATTCTCGTCCTTACGCCCCCTTCTCCACTGGCCCTCCCGAGCTCCAAAGCCCACACCCTTCCCTCCCACGAACACCACTCGACACACACACGCACTCTCTCTCTCTCTCTCTCTCTCTCTCCAAAATGGCGCTACGGATCTCCATCCCGTCGGCTTCAATCCGCCCCTCGTCGCCGAGGTGGCCGGCGGCGTGGCGCCCGGCGGCGGATCGGTGGCTGGGCGGCGGGGGGCGCTCGGCCGGAGGTATTAGGGTTAGGTTTCAGGAGGGGAGGGTGGAGAGGTTGGTGTTGGCGAGGTCGAGCATGGAAACGGCAGTCACTGTGGGGCAGGTAACGGAGGTGGACAAGGACACGTTCTGGCCCATCGTGGACGCCGCCGCGCCCAAGGTCGTCGTGCTTGACATGTATACGCAGTGGTATGTAGCTCGTTTTGTTATCTGGATTAGGTTTTGGTGCTCGATGGTGCGTTCTTGGAGGTAAATGTGTGGTTTTCCGATGGAAGGTGTGGCCTTTGGGGGTTTGGCTATAGGTGGTCGGTGTCGGTGTGATTGCGAGGTGTCAGTTTGGATGATTAGGGTTGGTTGGATACCCCATAGAAACCATGTTTTGAGCTCAGTTTACTAGTAATGGTCGAATTAAGATTTTTTTAATGGGTTCTGGTGGTTGGTGATGTGTTCTTATGGATAAATTTTTTGTTTTTTTATGGAAAGGTGGGGCCTTTGGGGTTTGGGCCTTAAACGGTCTGTGTTGGTGGTGTTGTTTGGTGTAAGTTTGGGCGATTAGGGCATGTTTGGATGCCTGACAGAACCATGTTGAACTCAGTTCAACTGAAGCTAGTTGCCCACCTATAAAACATGTGTAGCACAGTGGACCGTGGCTATTTATTTATATCCTAGCGACATTTTGACAGAAAGCCTCCTTTGTTTAACAAGTTCATTCCAAGCATCGCCCTTGTCCAGGTTAATAATAGAGTTATCAAAATATTGCACATGTCCAGTTATGGTTCATGAAACCATGTTTTAGAAGTATGGAGGTGTGGATTTCTATATGCCATGGTTGGAAAAGCTCTCGGTTATGTAAATTGCATCTTTAGGTCTGTGGTTGACTATTTTCTGGCAGGTTCTGAAAATTTATCGTCATAGAGTTGTAGAGCACGGGATGGATCCTATCACCTCTTGATCGTTGTAGTTATGAATGGGATGGGAAGGAATCTGCTTGCATCCACATTTTAGCCTTTTCTCGTTTTGTTTTTGTCTTTTTTTTGCCAGTATCTTGGGTGGTAAAAGAGTTGTTTTTGGTGAAATTGGATAGCTTGCATTTTTACAGGATGTTAGTGTGGGTACATTTTTTGTTTGCCAGAGCATTTTTCTGAAATAAAAATGGACAATGTCATAACTACTTTGGCTATATAAACATAATTATTATCTCATAAAATGGAGAAAATCATCCTTAAAATTTATAGTGATATCTTTAAGTTGCCTGGAACAAGTTAAAATTTACATTTGAAGCTTCATGGGATGCTGCTAAGCTGATTTTCTTCCCCCGCTAAAGAGATTGACCACTCAGTTTTTGCAGTTGACAACATACGTTGTAATAGATTGTGATGATCCAGCAGAGTGGATTCCCTTTAATATTGGAAATGGCTACTCGAGAGATGGAGCAGCCCCTGTAAAGAGATACAAGGAAAATGCTACTGGTAGAGCCATCACCATTAGTGGGAATCAAGTGATTAAGCATATCACAACAAGGACATTGCAAATATAAATGGGAGATGCTGTAACATCCCAAAATATAGTGACACATCCAGTACTCATAAAACATGCAATGAGATATAAGAGGGGGTTTACTATTTGACAATGGGTGGTTGTCCCTCGGATTGAAGTTATAGGACCTACAACAGCTAGAGAGACTCGAGACGACTAGTCTCGGTCGAAATCAACGTAGGAAGGATGATCGAAAGTCGGAGATGGAGGAGCTTCGCTGAAGATGAAGCACGATCGACCGGATCTCTGTTCCAAGTACCTATCAACTGCATGTCATTCACAGACTCGAGGCAATACTCCTCGACCGCAAATCAAAAAGAAACAATGGGTGGAAGGGCTCTACGCCGGCGGAGGACGAATAGAACTAGCACCAGCCACTGATCGTAGCTGGAGATGATAGATCGTGCTAGAAAACAAAGCAGCGAAGGAATAGGAGGTGCGGTGATGATGATCGGCGACAGAAATATTCAAGAATGCGGACGGTATCGAGAAGGAAAAAGGGGAGACAGATGAGATGAAAAGAGGAAGGAGATCTTAAGAGAAGTAGAATAGATTAGGGTTAGGATCTAACCTGGAAATATGTGGAGGAAGTCACATGTGGTTTTGGGACGATCTAGGAGACTGTGTCCTCGATGCACGGTGGAGTAGAGGTTGGTGAAGCTCGCTGGAACGGCGGCGCAGGCAGAGCACCATGGGGAGGCTCCAGATCTAGGGCAAATCCACGCTCAAGCCCTCGCTTCGAGACCTAAACACTCGTGAACTCTGTCATGACTCTCAAGGGAGGTGGGACTCACCGGACAAAAGTGGGAAATGACTGGAGATAGAGATATTTTCCGGTTGGACTCGAACCCAACAAGTTGTCAGGGTCAGTTTTCTTTGATAATAATCCGAATCCGAAGCTCAGGATGTTACAGATCTGGCTACCATGTGTTTTGATTTGACGACAATCGTGGCTTTAGACTTTGTGTACTGGAATATCTGAAAATCATAATCCAAACTTTTAAATCAGTTTATTGAATAAATCGGTATCACAATCTGCACAGTGGTGTGTGTGTGTGTGTTTGGACTTGATATTCTGCACTGATGCACAATTTTTAATCTTGAACGGCTCAACCTTTTTTAACCTTTATCTTCAAATTATCTTGTCCTACTTGCAGAGGACCTTGAAGTTCTATATGAAACATGTTATTGTTTCCTACAATTCTGTGCTATAAGTAGAGCACCTTTGGTGTACGTCCACTGGCTTCTTCAACTAGAGATAAGTGAGAGGGAGTTAGCATCTCTCTTTATAACAAGCCAAGCATTATATGATCTATCCTAAGAGTGCTACGGGAGGTGTAATGAGAATCATATGATGAATCCACTCCTATCTTTTCATCTTTTCCAACTTTCTGATCTTTCATCATGTTTAAGTTCAATCCGTTCTTAGTATTCAGGATTGGGATTTGTTTGAAGGTGTTGGCAATATAAAATTCCTTGTAATTTTATGAAGTTTATGGATGGCCATTGGCCATTAGCATTTAATTATCATCCTTTGGCTTCAATAAAACCCCCCTGTAATATTAGCTTTCATTACACGTAGTTTAATGAAATTCTGACTGATTCGATTGCTTTTCTCAGTAGGGTTATTCTCTTGCTGTCATTTCTTGGCGGTGAGGCTTATATTTTATTATTTTATTCTATTGCAAAATTTACCAGGAGCACTGATTTAATCTAATCAAATCATCCAGTAGTTGAGGAATTAGGCATCGTCCTAAAGAGGGTTCAAACTCTGGCAACTGCTAGTCTCAAATTAAGAAAAAGGAGACATGGCGTCGAGTTTGACTTTTTTTAAGTGATTGGATTGTGAATGATATTATTTAATTGATTGGAGTTGTTATTATGAAAACAAAAAAATCATGTAAAGATTTTAAGGAGACTCACAAGGGTTAGATGTTAGGGACCCCACTCCTAATCTTTTTGTTTGGTAAGTTCCCATCTGTATTAACGTGCAAGCAAAGTGCATAAAAATAAACAGTTACGTAAGTACTATGCTTAGTTGTTGGGATTTTTATCTTTTGATTAGTTAAGCTGTCCAATAAAAGATACGAAGGCATCTAACTTTTATCACCTACTTTTGGTTCTTCAATGTGTATATTAATATGTAACAACACTCCAGGAATTGGACACTTGCATTGCTGACTTTTGGTTCTTCAATGTGTATATTAATATGTAACAACACTACAGGAATTGGTCAATTGCATTGCTGATCCGCATTCTTAAAACATTATTTTGCAGGTGTGGACCTTGTAAGGTGATGGCTCCGAAATATCAGGAGTTGTCTCAGAAGTACCTCGATGTTGTTTTCTTGAAGCTCGACTGTAACCAAGATAACAGGGTGCATATCATTTCGCAATTGCATTTACTTTGTCTTCTTTTTATTCATATGCCTAAAACTCTATTTTGGTTTTATTGCAGCCCTTGGCCAAGGATTTAGGGATCAGAGTGGTTCCTACATTCAAAATTCTTAAAGAAGGAAAGGTGGTAAAAGAAGTCACAGGGGCAAAATACGATGACCTGGTACTCGCTATCGAGGCTGCTAGAGCGAGCTGAGTCTATCACGACCTCACATAAGCTAGCGCAATCTGGATTCAAGGTCCCTGCTACAACAACGCTTACAGTCAGTCTGTAAAATTGCAAATTTTAGTTCCGAGGCTGCTCTGTAATTCTATTAGGTTAAGCAGTCCATGTTTAAAAATGGAATAACCTCTGTCCAATTCATTCTGAATAGAAGAAAAGTCCTGTCAGTTAGATTTGAATGATTATCGATCTTGAAACATGTGATGTTATGATAATACTCCTGCGACCCCATATTGTACATGTTGGTTGTGCACGGTCATAGAATGATGGTGTCAAATATTATGTTATCAGTTCAGGCAAATGAGTTTTTTTGATCTCAGAGAATGTGATTCGTCTGAACATGAGAATATTCTGATCGGTCCACTTTTTAATGCTTGGCCAAACTTAAGTTGTTTCCACCCACGTTTCCAAACTAGTTGGGGAGAGATCAATGCATGCCAATGAGAGTTGATATTTCCTACCAATATAACTAATAATTTAGCCGGATCAAGAGAAGGAATATCACTCTAAAAAAGGCTCAATGTAGTTGTTAGATATATCATTGGATTGAGTTGCACAATGGTGGTGTTTATATTAAAAAAAAACTCTTAAATTGGTGATCTGCGGTTTCTTTTTATCTACAATTTATCATTACTGATTGTGGCAACATCTCAATCATACATTAGATCTAGAGGTTTGGTTCGCAGATTGTAAGAATTGTAACCTGTTTGTTTTGCCCATACAGGTTGTTAGAAAATCGGAAGCGGAAGCGTAACATGGAAAAAGATAGACAAAGAAGAACAACGGGATTTTTACGTGGAACCCTACTCTGTGAGGAGCGGGATGAAACCACGGGAGAAGCCCTCAAAGGGGCGGATACTTCATTCCTTTTTCTCAATGAGTACAGGAGGTCTGGGGCTCCTTATATAGCCTTCCCAGAGCCTCCAAGTCCCACCATTGGACGATGTGGGACTAAACATTGGATGGGGTAAATGGATCTTCTCCAGGATCCATTTACCCTGTTACAACTTAATGGGCGCATACACGAATACTCCAACACTCCCCCTCAAGCTGGAGCATGCAATGCTCAGCTTGGACAAACAGAAAGAAACTCAACTCAACGCTACAAGACACTACGGACAATATCAACCCAACGCACACATGCTGCAGTCGAGGACGTTGCTTCTCATGCCGTGCAGGTGAGGAGGACGAACGGGCCGGAGTGTGAGTCAACTGAAGACTCGGAATCTGACCATCGAGTCTGAACTTGCGCCTGAAGTCTCCTCGTCGGAGAACTGAGTCTCTCCCATCTGGCTCAGAGAATGGTGCACTGCTCCGGTGTACCTATGATACCACATGAAAACCCTTTCCCTCAAGAGAATGGTCCTCTGCTCTGGAGTCCCTATGGCTCACATGAAAACTCTGGCCGAACAACAAGAAGAATGATGGGGACCACGAAACAAAAAATGGCAACATATGCACATCTGAAATTGACCGCATACTCGTGCGTGTCTGAAACTAGACTCGAAACTATCTGATGTCGAGTCTGAAACTGGATCTGAACCGTACAGTCTGGAGTCTGATCGGTCTGGAAATCCGAATCTGCATCTGGATCATGAACAGACTGTGACTCTACACCATACTCCCCCTTTCTCCCATACTTGTCGGAAAATGAACATCGATTAAGTTGGGAGAAGACAAGATAGAATGGGGAGAAAAACATAAACAAAGAGATTCTTGCGACTTTTCTTTTTTTTTTTTCTTTTTTTTTAAGCCGTCATCATTTTTTTTAACATTTTTTAAGCCATTCACTAATTTTTCTCGGCTTTTCGTGCACTTTTTCTTTTCTTTTTTTTTTTTGCTTTGCGTACAGCTTTTCTCTTTTTTTTGTACGCGACTCTTTTCTCTTTTTTTTCCTTTTCATTCATCTTCATTTTTTTTCTTTGCAGAGGCCATTTGGGCCTCAAACCAACTTGTCTCTCAATCGGGCCCATCAACTTCCCCTCCCCTTTTTTTTGGGCCTCCTTTTAAAAAAAAACAAATACAGCAGACCCCCTTTTTTTTAACCGTACAACACTTTGAGTTCCCAAGATTGGGAACCCTACGACCTCTCAAAGTCGCCGCCGAGACTAGAGATGGGGGTCCCCTCGCGTGAGGCCGCTGCCTGTGGTGGAAGGGGCTGGACGCCTATGTCTTCGTGCGCTGCTGCCGATGGAGTGCGCCGCCTGGAGGGTTCCGCCTCCGTTGGAAACTCCTTGCCGAAAAGCCGCCTCCTCCCGATGGTATTTCCTGGAGCGCCGCCCAGAGATGGAGGAAATTGAAGGCGCGACATCATGGTGTTGTAGGATGCGCGAGCGAGGCCGAACGAGGGAGAGGTGTGCCAGGAGGCTCGCCTGGAGTTGAGATGCGGGTGACTCCCGCGTGGATCTGGAGCGCCGCCGAAGGGCAGTTCCGCCAGGAGCTTGAGGACGGAGGTGCGGAATGGTCTGGAGGAGGCTCGCCAAGCACGCCAGGGCGATGCGCGATATGTGCGCGATGGTGTCGATGGGCCCTGGGAGCCATGGGTGCCGTTGCGATGTGACCTGGAGATGGGTCCTCTGGGGATTGCACGCCGCCTCCGATATGGCCTGGAGATGGATCCTTGGGTTGCGGTAGAAGCCCTTGCACAGGGCATCGGCTCAATATTACGCGCATGCGTGAACAGGAGATCAGAAGGAAGGTTTCCCGTTAGGGCTGCGTGCCGCCAACGAGGAGTTCTCTAGAGGATACCGCCTGCGTCGTCTGATCTTGCAGAGGCTTTGGACTGGAATGGCAATCAGAGGTTTTTGGGTGCTGCCAGGAGCCGGCAGGGCTTGCCTGGAAGGAGATGCTCCTCCTGCGATCTGAATCTTCAACAATCGGATCTTCACAAATAAGTCTAGGGTTTCAGAAAACCCTAGAACAAGAACTTGATCTTTGTTCAACAATAATATTCAATAAAGTAATCTTCAGGAATAAACAATTATCGAATCGAATAGATAAAGAACACGAAAAACTCCTCAAGAATCGATCCGCTCTGATACCATGTTAGAAAATCGGAAGCGGAAGCGTAACATGGAAAAAGATAGACAAAGAAGAACAACGTGATTTTTACGTGGAACCCTACTCCATGAGGAGCGGGATGAAACCACAGGAGAAGCCCTCAAAGGGGCGGATACTTCATTCCTTTTTCTCAATGAGTACAGGAGGTCTGGGGCTCCTTATATAGCCTTCCCAGAGCCTCCAAGTCCCACCATTGGACGATGTGGGACTAAACACTGGATGGGGTAAATGGATCTTCTCCAGGATCCATTTACCCTGTTACAACTTAATGGGCGCATATACGAATACTCCAACACAGGTTTTAGTGTTTTGGGAGTCTTTTGATTGGTGAAATGTACCTTTTTAGATTGAGATGGAGTTGGGTGCAAGTAGAGAAGCTGCTTCTTGATTTGCTTGTTGCTTGATTTGCTTACTTGTCTTGAAATGAGCAGACTATTCTATATGTTGAAATATGCCTTGAAGCATCGGTCGGATTGAATTTCGAATAAAATTCGTAAATGGATCTTGACCGACTCGATTAATACGGATTTTTGGATCTGATTAGGATCTGTTTACCGATTACTCCTATATATATATATTGAAGGGCTAATGTGTGGGATATCAAAGAGTCATTCCGAGAGAGTTGCTTCCTCATAATGTGCGTGTATTTGTGCTCAAATTTTTCTCTCGTAGTGGAACCTCTCTTTGTTTGTGGTTTTTTCTCTGCTACATCGATGGGGTTTTTATGTAAAATCGTGTGTGTTCTTCCTGGTTGATTACTTGTGATTGAGTGTGTTTGGATCATCTTTGATAAACCGGTATCAGAGCCATCTTGATGATTCTTCGCCTTGTGTGAGAGTCCCATCTAGATCTTTTTGGTTGACGATTTCTGCCTTGGCATTGAAACCTCCCGAAATGATCGCCGCTCGATCCGATCCAACATGCACAATGATGAAGAAGTTTGAGATCGAGAAATTCGATTGCAATGTCAATTTTGACCTATGGAAGGTCAAGATAGAGTCAATCATCATCCAACAAGATGTCACAAGGCATTAAAGGGCGTCAAGAAGATGCACGTGACATTAAATCAAGATGAGAAGGAGGACATGGACACGAAGGATAGGGCAAGCATACAGCTTTGCCTCTCGAATGATGTTCTTCGTGAAGTTATGAAGGAATCCTCTGCAGTAGCTATGTGGCTAAAACTTGAGAGTCTCTACATGACGAAGACTCCCGTCAATCATCTACATCTCAAGCAATAACTCTTCATGCTTCGTATGGCCAAAGGTACATCAATTAAATCTCATCTAGATGTTTTCGGTTCAATTATTTCTGAGTTGGAAAATATGGACAAAGAAATTGAAGATGAGGATCAAGCATTGCTACTGTTATGTTCACCGTTGCCCTCGTACGAGCACCCCTCCATGAAACCCTTAGTTATGGGAAGGACGAGATCACGCTTGATGATGTGAAACCATTCCTTCTCTCGAAGGAGTTAATGTACTGTGAGCTCACAGGACATTTGTCGAGCAATAAGAAGGTTGAGGTGCTCCACGCCAGAGGCAAGTACGCGAAACGAAAGAAGTGTAACAAGCCGTGAGAGGAAAAAAATGAATATAGCAAGTTTTGTCGCTACTGCAAGAATAAAGGGCATATAAAAGAGGAGGGTCGAAAACTCCAAAACAAAGAGAAAGACCATAAATAACCTAGAAAAAATGGTTATGCGACAGAAGCGAGTTATCTGGAAGTTGAATGTAGAAATGTTGGCTACTTTCTGGTGGCCAGTACACCACACAAATCGAAGAATGCATGGCTCCCCGATTCTGGTTTCTCCAGCCATGTCACACCCAACTGTTGTTGGTTCTCCTCGTACAGATCTATTGATGGAGGAGTTGTCACTATGGGCAATGATTCGCAATGCAGGACTATAGGGTTGGGAAGCGTAGAATTGAAGATGCACAATGGGACATATGTCACCTTGACAAATGTTCATCATGTTCCAGATATGATAAAGAACACGATATCTCTTGGTACCCTAGAAGAGAAAGGGTGCGAGTATGCTACAAAGGGAGGCATTCTGACTTTTGTCAATGATGGACATTTTGTTATGTCCATGAAGAGGTTTACAAATCTATATGCATTATAGGGAGACACTATTACAAGTGCCACATCGATTTCCACCGGTTCAGGGGTTGACAACACCAGATTGTGGCATCTCAGGTTGGGACATCTGAGCAAGACATGCATGAGTACCCTCGTCACAAGAGGACTACTTGATAGTCGGGGCATGAGCGAGTTGGACTTCTGTGAGCATTGCATTCTTGGAAAATAGACAAGGAAGAGCTTTGGTGTCGTTGAACATAGAACAAATGGTACTATGGACTATTGAGATCTGAAAGCTCATCTCTTTAAGAATATAGAATTGTATTATAGGAGGTTGAATCCAATTTAGCAAAAATCACAAAATTTTGAATATTGTGAAATATTTTTACATGGTAAGTGTACCAAGGTCGAACTCAAAGAATAGTGATTTTTAGTTGCAAGGTTTCGAATTAATTTAAGTGATAAAAAATGCAATGTTGATCTCTATGTCAAAAAAATAAAGCATAAAAGAAAGAGTAAAAAAATAAAATAGAGAATTAAACAAAGAGAGGAGAAGATAGAAATGAACTGTGATAATGATTTTTAATCTAATAAAATGATGATCAGTAAACACTCAAATAATTCATAGATCATAGGTAAGCTCAAGAAATGTCTTCACAATTTAAATCCAATTTGCAGGCTAGAAGATCAATACATCAATAAAAAAACTACAGATTAGTAGAGTAATGATGATCCTCAACGAGAGCTGGCCCTTAATTTTTTTCTTATGATTTCATCCTCAACGAATAATCAATAATACCAATGAAATAAATCGATTGATTCTCCTCGAATAAGCCCCTGCAATTTAGATCAGTTTCCTTAAAACATAATAGCAGAAATAAGTCAAATTGAGTCCACAAAAATCAAACGAATCCTCTAATAATATTTCAAATAAATTAAGGTATGACATGTTCAACAAAGATATACTATGAAATAGCAAAAACAAGCTTCAAAATGATATATTATACGCTAATAATGGAGTTCGAATGAGCAAGATAGTCAATAAATAATTTCCAGGGATTAAAATGCAATAAAAACGAACTTTTCTATCTCAAATTGATCCTCAAGGGGGACTTATCTACAATAAATCAAAATCAGAGGGGTGCCCCTGATATTTGCCCCATTCTGGGGTATTTTTGAAATTCTTTGAACATTCGAGGGCTCGCCTACAAAAAAACTTCCAGCTCGTGCTAGACGCACTATGGGTGTAATTTCTCAGAGAGAAGCAAGGGCATGAGCGCAAAATAACCTGAGGCACGTACAACTTATACATGAGGTATTGAGACTCGGGGGCGTCATCGGCTTGGGAGCCAAGCCTCCATGTGTCGTGTTTTGAGAGCTTTGTCGCACACGAAGCAGAGGTCTGGACTCGAGACTTTGAGCTGATATGAGGCGTTGGTGGTCTTTGGTTTTGATGACACGGATTTGGGTGTAAATGGAGGGTCGTGGTCAAAGTATGTTCTTGACCTGACGATGGTTGTTGCTCACACCTGCTCCTTCTCCCTTGTTTAGTTCTACAATGGTGAATGGTGGTGTTGATAGTTCTTGGAGGAGATGTTAATCCATTGTGACCGGTATCTGAAAGTGTGAGGGAGGAGGCTCGAACTCAAAGCTCGACCAGGGCACGAACGGTGCAAGAGATGGGGTGATGTCCTTCACGATGGTGGTGGAGAAGGAGCAGAACCTCAGCATCGTTGAGCTGAGGGTGATGAGGTTGCGAGATGTAGACTAGAAGCTGAGGGATATCGGAGATGAGGCAATCGACTGGATGTAGGTTTGAAGGTGACGAAGATGGGTGTCATGTGAAGGAGAAGGATATCGGGTTGGTGCAGAAGGAAGACAATAGAAGGATCTAAGGAAGGTACCTGGACGTGGTCGGAAATTGATGCATGTGGGTGTGGAGGAGAAGAGGTTCGCTCTGGGTGATGTTGGAGATCACCTGGAAGGGAGGAGCAACCTTCTTTTGATCTTAGCTCAAAGATCCCGGCAAAAGGGAGACCTGAGCTCTGCAACTCGAGTGGATGCAACTCGACCTAGTAAAAGGGCCGAGGATCACACCTCACTCCTGATTCTCATTGTCCCACGAGTGAAGTTCCTTTGAGTTGTCACCTGAGAGAAGAATCGCACTCAAGAAGATGTGGTGAAATTGTGGATAATATGGACAGAGGTGTGTGACCTGAGCTTTTATAAGCTAAGGGGAATATGAGTAACGGTCGGAGAATATGGTTGGGCTCTTTGATGAGGAGTGAAGGTGGTACATGCATGCATTATTGGGCAGTTAGGTGATCCAAGGATGAAGATATTTGTAATGGTTAGGGTTAGATTTTAGGTGAGTCGATGGTAATGGAGAGGTGGAGGCGATGAGGGAGGAGAAGCGACTGATGGGTGCTTCGTATATGGGAGGAGGAAGGGTTAGCGGTGGATGAAGGTAGGAGATGATGGTACATGTGTCGTTGGATCCAGATGGATCCAATGGCGGGGGAGAACGGAAGGATGTCATATGTGATGCACGTGCGACCTAAGTGCTTTGAGCAGGATAGATCATGGTTATTGGATTAGCTTTGATCCAACGGCCCAGAAGGCGAGCGTTAACAGACAAATAGGGTGGACCAGTCAAAGTCAAGCGATGATTGGGATGTGAGGTGGACCTTTCCATGGGTGCTATGTGGCATTGACCAAAAGTTTGACCACAGAGTAAAAATAAAAGGAAATAAAAAAAGAAATAAAAGGAAATTTCAAATCGAAAAATGGGTGACATGAAAGTTGTTGATCTCAATGAGATCTACAACCTTCATGAAGGGTCAAAAGCAAAAGATGTCAACTGTAAAAAAAATATTATTTTTCTATAGGTATTAATTGTTAACTAACTCCTACATTTTTTGTGTTTTGTTATTTTTTGTATTTTAATTAGTGATAAAATATATACAGTATATACATAATTAATCTTTTTTTTATGGATTTTAATAGGTTAGTAAAAAGGTAAAATAAAACCATCAAAGATAGAATATGTACAAAATATACATGTTCAAACTCTTTTGCTTTCTCTAGTTTTTTTTTGTGATTTTAATGGATTTTTTTCTTAGTGTGATGAATCTCTATTTCATCACCTTTATTCTTTCATTTTGGCCTTTAAACCCTAGCTAAATGCATGTGAATAGCCTAAATTTGAGTAAAATAGCATTCATTATTTACACCTTAAATATTGTATAAAATGCTATATTTAATATCAAAATAAAATAATAAAGAAAATAAAAGAAAAAGAAATTAAATATCATAGGTATTGAATGACCCTAAACCCTGAGACCTATGCATCATGATGACTTGGTCGACAAGGAATAAAGTAGGGGGAGAGAATGGCCAATAAATATACAAAACCCTAATTTTCAATTCATCAATAAATAGGTTTTGGGACCCTTTTTATTTTCTTATTTTTACCTCAAATTAATAAACTTTGAATTTGAAACTTGTAGATAAAAATGTAAAAAAATATAAAATTTATTTCGGTCAAAAAGTATACATATTATGCCCTAGATAACTAGAATAAAAAGCCACAAAGAAAACTTTCTAGACCAGTATCTTCTCCATATGAACTCAAAATTCAACAAACTCACCTTTATTTTTCATAAAATTAAATTATTTATTTAATAAAGGTTTTCATACAAATTGGAGTTAAGATGCAAAAGTTAGGTTTTGGGCCCTCATTGTGCAATATACATGTATATAATATTTATTCTATGTATTTTTCACTTTCTTATATTTTTTATAATTATGTATATATTGATTAAAATACATGTGAATTAATAAAACAAGAATAAAATAAATAAAAATACATTAAAATAAATAAGTATACTTGAATACATAGATTAATTACACTTATATATACCTATATAATAAATGTATATATTTATTCAAGTACATTAATAAACTCAGAAAAATATAATGAATATATATATGTATATAAATAAGTTATAAATATATAAAATAAGTGTATAAAATAATAAAATCTAAAATATAAAATAAAAATAAATACACTATATATAGGTAAATATACTTATAATTATACTTGTAAAAAGTAACACCTACTAAATTAATTTGTAAAAATAAATAAAAAATCACCATAAAATACTACATAAAATAATAAATATTTTCATATTTTGACAAAAATAATAAAATCATTTATATTTTAATTTGATTTAATAAAAGATTTATTTTTCTTTTTGTCACCTAGCGGTTGACATGGCCTAATAGGGGGCCGGACTTGGTTGACTCGTAGATCAACTGGCCCCTTATTCATGTAGGCGTGTCAAAGCCGCTAACACCCGACTTCCTCAAATTTTCCCCATTAACCCTTGCACTTTTTGGGAACAATTCCTTCAGCAAAGTTGATCCTCGTTCAACGCTCTTTCACGCCATGATCATTCCTCGAACGATGGAGCCTTGCTCATTGAGCAAACCCAAATAAAAAATCCCATGTATATATACTCATCCTCCTCCATTTTGAATTTGATCATGTTTCCACCTCGAAATCCCCAAGATTCATCATTCCTAAGCTTGTTGGTGACAACAGCAAGTCATCCGGAGTGTTTGGCATGGAGGAAGAGTCTCGAAGTTGGTGATCCGAGCTCGTCGGATACCTCCAGGTGACGCTCCTCCTCGGCTCGTTGTTCTGCAGCTAGAGCCTTGGTTCTTTATCTCTTTTCGTTCCTAGCAGCATAGATATCATAGTTTAGGATTTAGTTTCATTTGATTTTGTATTTTATTTCATAAAATTCCCAAATCGAAGTTCGTTGGAGCTTGAGCTCCGGCAACTATTCCCCAGTGCTTTGATTTCCTTCGCCTCACCTGACCACTCCATTTCATTCCCCATCGCATGCTCTACGCCCCAGGTACCTTCACTCTCTCTAATCGAACCCCGATCAGTAGAAACAATCTTCATCCTCCACTAGCCGTCGGAAGACCTCTGTTGCACTCCATCTCCGCTCCTTTCTGCACTAAATCCAGTCCAGAACCCCCCCACCCCATTTTCTTTTGCATAACTAACCCTGCATATTCTGGACTCAGAGGCCCTTAAGGGGTCTGTTTTTGCATGACCAGATGTTCCCCAACACCCCATGCTTCCTTGGCCATCCAAGACCCCACCGATGGGTAACAAACTCCTTTGAGTTGCCCAACCATTGCGGAATCCTTGCAGTCGTCTTTTGCGCCATCTGAGAGCCACTCTGGTGGATGGAGTTGTCTAGGAGGTCAGATCGAAGTTCACCCAGCCGAGTGTTCTTCCCCGTTCTTCTTGGTAGCCTCCCTAAGGTCCGACCGTGTCCCTCTTCTAGATATTACAGTAGCATCAGATGTGAAGTGCCTCAACTATTAGATCAAATCGTTGGATTTAATCCAGCCCGTATGAAGAGAAGCGTCATCGGTCATTTGCGTGGTGACGTGTGGCAAGTGGGAGAGCCTTCGTTGTTGGATCGTGCCTCGAGGTGTATTTTGTGCCATCACCCCTCCGTTTTTGTATTTTTATTTTAGTCCATAAACTAATATATGTAGTTCAAAATATTATGTAATATTTGTAATAAATCCTCCGCACTTATTTTATTTATACCTGAGTCTTGTCCACGTTACATCACGTACGCAAACATGTGAGGGGTCTGGACATTTGCAGAGGACCTCTTGTGTGTTGTTGTTATTATTTAGTCCAAAGAATATTTATTTCAGTGTTATATTTTTTGGTTAAATTGCAATCAAGCCCTATACCTTTTTTAATATTACAAATTTACCCCCTCTAGCATAGAGAATAAATATTTTGAGATTTTTGCACAAATGCCCTTGGACTTTTGGATTGTGTTTTGGAATGCATTGAAATTTTTTAGTTGCATTTAGGTCCCTTCCAAAACATTAATTTCTATTTCTTGTATTGTGATTACTAAAAATATCATTTCGTATCTAAAAATTCTAGGAAAATTATTTTAAGTGCATGAACTATATTAAATCACATATATTTTTTGTAAGGTAATTAAAACTATTTTTCTATTTTTAAAAATACAAAAATAGTGTATTTTTTCTATTTGAATTTTAGATATACCAAAAAATTATAAAAATATTTTGAAAATTTCCAAAAAAAATATAGTTGTCTTTATTAATGTATTTTGCAACTCCATACCAAAAATCACTAAAATTTACAAAAGAAAAACACTGAAAATTAAAACCCTTAAACATTATAAAAATTATTAAAAATTATTTAAAAATCCAAAAAATATCAGTTTCTATTTAAAAATTTGTATATATTTTTTATTATATATAAAAATAAGTTTTGACAAATTTGAGATATTTATCTATTTTTAAATTCCAAAACAATTCGACCTAGTATTATTAGTCACCTTTTTATTCAATTAAAAATACAAAAATTAGCAAAAAATTATAAGAAAAATTCCAAAAACAGAGAAAACATAAAAAAGATAAAAATATTTTATTTTGTTTTTGAGTATTTATAGCTATATTTATAAATATAAAAACCTATAATCTATATGGGTAAAATGGAGTTGCCCCCATGGGGGAGCTAACTTGGCTCCCCCCGTACCATTTCGTTCAGTTTTTTATTTTATTTTTTTTGAAAATTTCTTCCGTAGATTTTCATCAATATATCCCTATATTATGTCATTAAAATTTCGTGCGAAACAAAGACTCCTACGGCCTCCATCCAGATGGGGTTGTTTTTAGCAATTTTGTTACCGTTAAAAAATGATTGTCTGGTTGGAGGTCGTAGGAATCTCTGTTTCGCATGAAATTTTATTGGCATAATATAGGGATATACTGATGAAAGTCTACAGAAGAAATTTTAAAAAAAAAATAAAAAAACTGGGCGAAATGGGGCGATGTGTAATACCCCAACCCCAAACATAGTGCCATACCTAAAACTCACAAAGTGTGGGCGTGGTATATAAGTGGTGGGGATTACTACTTGACAACTTGGGCTTAAGCATTTTGGGTGGTTGTCAATGGGTCTAATTGGGCCCGAACCCAATAAGTTGTCAAGGCCAGTTTTCCTCGATAACGGACCGGGGACCTAAGCCAGGGACGTTACAAATGGTATCAGAGCCGAACGCCCTCTGACAGTGGAAAGGGCTACCCGAGAGGTGGAGCCGCCCCTACAAAGAGGTTGGAGGAAATGGCTACCCGGAGCGTGCAGCCGCCACTATCACTGGGAATAAGTGATGGGCCATGTCGCAACGAGGACGTTGCGAATATAAGTGGGGGAGGTTGTAATACCCCAACCCCAAACATAGTGCCATACCTAAAACTCACAAAGTGTGGGCGTGGTATATAAGTGGTGGGGATTACTACTTGACAACTTGGGCTTAAGCATTTTGGGTGGTTGTCAATGGGTCTAATTGGGCCCGAACCCAATAAGTTGTCAAGGCCAGTTTTCCTCGATAACGGACCGGGGACCTAAGCCAGGGACGTTACACGAGGGGAGCCAAATTAGCTCCCCTAAGGGGGCATTCCCATTTAACCCAATCTATATATAGTCATATATATTGTAATTAATAATATTATTAAAAATACCCTAAATATTTAAAAATCCATAAAATAAAAAAGATTGCACATTAGGGTATTTCTCTTATTTCTATGTATATTATATATATCTTATATGTCTATTATATCACACATATTATCTATAAATCCTTAAATATATATCTATTATATATATTAAAAAGAAAAGTAAAAATTTGAAAATATAAAAATAAAATAACAAATTATAAAATTAAGAAAATATAAATTAAAAATCCATAAAAATATAAATTATTAAAAACCCACAAAAAACAAAAAGTCGTTATAAAAACACAAAAACATTTGTTGATTTCTTTGTCAATTTTTTGGCTAACCTCGTTCCTCCTTTGTGGTTCGACTCCTATACTTGCATACTACACATATAATTTTATAGGGTATGATAAATTGTAGCTCACCTGATTTATTGCTTAAGCATTATTGTGGGTTAATTGTTGATTGACACGCTTGAGTTGAGTGTTGAGTGCTGTGAGAGCGACCGACACAACGATTGTCAAGCCGGACATCACAAGCCCTCCAAGACCATATGTTAGACACTCCGATTTTAGCATTTCATCGTAATGCCAAATTATTTAATGAGTTTAAGAATATATATGAGAAAGAATTAAGTCAACATACTTGGTATTTATACATAAAATAATATTCTTAAGTCGGGCAAAAAATCGAGTTATTTAAATACATGTTTTAACCCATATTTCTTGCATTGTTAATAGATGTTAATTAAGATAATTTAGGGGTTTTTCTTAGTGAAGTGTTAAGGAGGTTTTTCTAAAGACTTCATATAGAGTAGATGAACCATAAATTCATCAACTATATTCATTCTGATATATGGAGGTTGTCTCAAGTCCCACTATATTCATTCTGATATATGGGGGTCATCTCAAGTCCCACTATATTCATTCTGACTCAATTCCCATCCAAAGGCAGTGCGCGATACATGTTGACTTTCATTGATGACTACTTCAGAAAGGTTGGATTTACGCCCTTACATCCAAAGAAAAGGTGTTTACACACTTCAAGCTATGGAAAGCACTACCAGAGAAGCAGATTGGGAAAAAGCATCAATAGGTTGCAAACAGATAATGACATGGAATTGTGTTCAACCGAATTCAATGATTTCTGCAAGAATGAAGGCATCACTAGACACCGTACAGTCAAACATACTCCTCATCAAAATGGAGTCGCATATGTATGAATAAGATCTTGCTAGAGAGAACTAGATGCATGTTGCTGAATGTTGGACTGACGAAGGATTTTGGGATGAAGCAGTTGCAACGATAGCTTTCCTTATGAAGTGATCTCCCTCCTTGGTTCTGGACAACCTGACATAAGAGGAGGTGTGGCCTGGACACCCCCCTTGATTATTTTGATTTGAAATTTTTTGGTTATCCTGCCTATGAACATGTTAGTCAAGGAAAGCTGGAACCTAGATCCATTATGTGTGTATTCCTTGGGTATGCATCTAGAGTGAAGGGATATAGATCGTGGTGTCTTGATCCAAAGTTGTAGAAGTTGATGAGAAAAATGTTCTATTTAACGAGTCTACTATTTTATCTCCCGAGTATAGTTTTATTGTTCGTTCTTCTAATGCAGATACATATATGAGTACCGACAAGCAAGTGGAGCTTGAGGCTGAGCCAATCCAACCACATCATGGTCACATATTTGAATCAAAAGAAGAAGAGGAGAGTTCAGCAGGCAAAGAAGAAATGTGCATTACAAATAGGCGAGGATGAAGGAAAATCAACACTTTATCTAGATATGCATATTATGCATTTTCATATGCATTATGTTGCAGAGGAAACATGTGACGCAGGAGAGCCGAGCAGTTTTTCAAAAGTTGTTTCATCACAGTACTCTGCAGAATGATCTATAATGATGAATGGGGAGATTGACTCTCTTCATAAAAATCATACATGGACCCTTATTCCACCACCACGTCGATAGACAGTGATTGGCTGCAAGTGGATTTATAAGAAGAAAGAAGGCATCTATGGATCTGACGATGCGAGATACATGACAAAGCTAGTTGCCAAAGGCTTTAGCTAGGTGGAGGGTATCAACTACAATGATATCTTCTCACATGTGTTAAAGCACACCTCCATACGAGTACTACTAGTTATTTTTGTCATGAATGACTTGGAATTGGAGCAGCTAGATGTGAAAACATCGTTATTACATGGAGACTTTGAAGAGAAGATTTACATGCGTCAACTTGAAGGGTTTGTAGTGTAGGGAAAGGAAGATCTCGTGTGCTTGCGGAAATATCTTTATGGGTTGAAGAAGTCGCTAAGATAGTGGTACAAACCATTCAACTCATTCATGGTTGCACAGGGTTTTACCATGAGTAGCTATGATATGTGTGTCTACTTTAGTCACCTTCATTATGACTCTTTTATTTTTCTGTTGTTTTGCGTTGATGGCATGTTGATAGCATCTAGAACTAAATCTGAGGTGAATAGATTGAAGGCCATACTCGGTGGAGAATTCGAGATGAAGGATCTTGGTGTAGCCAAGAAGATACCTGGCTTGGAGATTCACATAGATCACAAGGTTGGGAATCTATGCTTGACTCAGAAGAGTTACTTGTAGAAGGTCTTGGAGCGTTTTGGCATGTCAGATGCCAAACCAGAGAAGATGCAACTTGGCTCTCAATTCAAGCTAGCCGCAAACTTGTCACCATAGACAAAGGACGAGCATGAGTACATGTCACGAGTACCTTACATCAGTGTCGTTGAGAGTATCATGTATACCGTGATATGCACATGCCTAGACATCACTGGTGAAGTGCTAATCAACAAAGTTAATTACATCGAATTGTAGTATGAGCCGATTAGAAGTTCAACAGAACCAAGCTAAATAATCTATAAGAAGAGGGCTTGGCTTAATTTATTCATGGATAAGTCCAGGGTCAAACACAAGGACACGAGCAATTAGGTGATATAATTAGGGTTTAAATATCAAGGTCAAGTGAATCTTGATATGTATCTAGATCAACACACTAAGACATATGAATGCATGATATTGTTTTAGGCTTTTTAAATGCAAGTTAAATGTGATGCTACAAAATGCAATGCTATTTAATATACATAATACACAAAGCAATACGACAAATACAGTAAAAATACTCTTAAATTTAATGCTCAAACATTATATTTAATTGAGTGTAAACTAATCCAGTTCATAATTGATTCCTAGCTCTAGTTTCATCTTATTAATAACTAGATAAAGTTCAAAGAGTACCTACTTCATTTAATGTATCTTAAACACATAATCATGTTGTAAATGATATTTGAATCAATTAATTGGTTATCTAATTAAATTCTACGTACATTAAGCAAATCAAGATTCAAATAAGATCAAAAATTAAACTGAGGTGAATTAATGGTAATTGAATTTAAATAAAACAAGTAGTATGCTTCTCTGATTAATTATTGAAAATTCTTGGGACACATCGGAGAATAAATTATGTCATTAAGAAGATCATGAATTGAGCTTCAAAATGAGATAAATTTCATTGAAATTGATTAAAGATGCAACATTTAAGCATTCATTCCGGGGCTTAAATGCAAGAAAAACATAATTTAAAATTAAAAAAAATAAAATATCACAAAATGGTAAAAAATGACTAATATATAAATACATAAATTGACAAATTTATCTTGCAATATTCCCAACATACGAGGATATCTCTGTAATTAAGTAGAGCCGGTGGAGCACGCCTTCAAATTTCCTAGAGGTGCATGTGAGGTGTGTATGAATCGTGGTTCCAAATGAGGCTCAGGTCATGCTCAAGGTTCGTGCCACATGGGTGGGTCTCATGCTTCAACTATGGTGCTTGTCACCCGAGGCTGTGTGGCTAGGAGGGCGGCTAGAGACTCACCAGAACCATTCAATCAAAATGATCGAATGGTATTTGCTGCTCGAAACTGATATGCCTCCTCCGCATGAGGTGGTGGACTGGTGGCGCTCTGGCAAGGACGTACTCCCTCCTCCTGTTACTCTAACTCATTTGAGGATCGAGGAAGCTTTGCAACTGCCTGGCAAAGATGATAGCAACTCGGAGACAGTCTGAAGATGTCTGGAATGGTAGGTCAATGGCTGCTCATTAGAGGCAGATGGATTGAACAAAGCTGCTTCAATATCCTGGCTAGTGATGTGATTTATGTACATGCAGTTGTTAGATCTATAGCTGAAGCATTTGAGATTATTCTGGAGTGAAAAAGGGTGAATGAAGGACTGAGTAACGTGGTTGGAATGAAGCCATAGATGAGTTTTCCTTCTTGCAGAAGGAAGAAGAACGTCGAGATGGAGGGGATTGTGGATAAGCGGAGGATGTAATCTGAGATGACAACGAAGATCTGGGTAGTTTGGTGAAGGAGAATGGCTACTCAAATGAAGAAGAAAGTGTGTGTATGTGTGTGTGCTTCGAATGAAAATGGAGAACACAAAGAGGGCCACAATGAGGTATACCTGGAGAATGGAGAAGGTCAGAGCGGTGAACAAAGTCTGGAATCGAAGCTTGAACATGTTCGGGGTTTTTGCTTGACAAGCTTGGCTCAAGATTAAAGCTCAAGCAACAATGAATATGCTGCGACACGACCATGTACTGGTTGTGGATCACACCGAAGTCAAGTCCCTATCGATCTCTCACTCTCTATTTGTCACAGAAGGTTTGGAGAAAGCTTGGGGAAGACTAGCATGAAGGAGGATAGGGACGAATGGAGGCAGAGGGTTTGGTTTTTTTCAACCTACGATCAGGGTTTCAAATTTCGTGAAATTTCGATGAAATTCCAGTTTCAACACCCTACCAAAATTGAAATCGAAATCTCTACATATACCCTTCCTTCACAAATCTAGGTTGATTTTGGATAAAATTAGTAAAATTTCATCGAAAGTTCGACGAAATTTCAAAATTGTTTCTTTTTTCAATATCTCGAAATGAAATCAAAATCGAGATTTAAAACCTTGCCTACGAGTAGTTGAAAAGGTTGTTTCAATCACCTATGTTTGAAGCACGTGATGAGTACGAGGAAGATGGAGGTTATGGCATTTAAGAGGGATGGACGAACAGCAAGATGACACCAGAATCGAGGCTTGAAGCCATGCGTATCGACATGGATAATTGGGCAAACTACCATCGACGAAGAGACACGTCTCTTCAAGAAGGAAACCGTCTAGGGAAGACGACGACTGGTGGATATTAAATCTAGAGAGCCAACAACCTTGATTTGGGTGTGGGCAGAGAGGAGTGGGTCACTTGATCATTTGTTCAAGCGACTCTGATGTGAGTGGGAGTGACGGAGTATGGATTGTCTAATCAAATGATCGGACAGTGGAGTTCATAGGCAGCTGGTAAAGAAGGGTCGGAGAGGTTGTAGCCTAGGATTGGGCCACGTGGCCCAATCAAAAAAAGAGAGAAATGAATAAATCAATCTAAAATTGAAAAATACAATATTAAATGAAGTCAAATGAAAAGGTGTTACCCATGAAATTTGTGTATTTTTTAAGATCTACAACTTTCATGTATAACCTAAAATCAAAATACATCATATATACATACTTAATATTTTGGTAAGTATTTTTAAAGGTCTTTTGTTTATTTTGTTATTTTTTGTACTTTTAAATAGTAAATAATATACATTATATAATTTACAATATTACACTATTTTTATTGGATTTTGAACAATGAGAAACACATAAAATAAAGGGAACTACAGACACATATTCAATGATTCAAACATTTTATTTATTTATAAAAATTAGATTTAGTTAATTACAAGGTATCAAAAGTTAATTCTAATTAATTAAGCATTAAGTTGATTAGTCTAAGATATATGGTTGATTCATAGAAATAAAGTTGATGAATATGAGATTCATCGCCCCCTGTACTTAAACTTTGCTCATCCTCGAGCAAATAATGAATGAATAAGTAAGTTGAATCCATGATTGTGCATATGAGATACAAGACTTGACATTCAGAACACGAGTTTCATGTGGCTCTTAAACCCTGAGTTTAACCAAGTCTCACTCAAAAGGAACTCAACTTCCCTAATAATCAGACTCTCTCTATATACATAGAAAAGGTATAAATATGGCATTTAATCACATTTATAAGCATAGAATCTAAATTTTGCTCGAGGTTCCATTCTAAAAGATCATCCTTAGGACCCACCCCTTAACTCTAGAAAATAAATAGAGTCTCACTTCATTCCACAGTCTCTTTAGTTGTCAGACAGAAAATTGTAAGATGGAATGGCCAAGTATGGAGGATTTAGGTTTTTGTCATTTATTTTCTCCTCTCATAGGAGTATGGATCGCTCAAGTGTCTTATTAACACACACTTGTATTTTTATGTTAATCAGTATGTCTGTCAAGAATTCTGAATCATCTGCACTTGTTTTTCTTGGATACACCGGGGTGTGTCTTTTTTTAGCATCTATTATACCTTATACACCTAGAATTGTATCGCTTAGGATGTAGGGCCCTTTTATCGTGCTCGCCTGACTCATATGGCCTAGTAGATTAGTCCAAGTGGACACTTTGAAATGGTTGGAAGTGCTTGTCAGCAATGTAAGCTCTTTGATACTTTCTTGGAATGAATGAGGTTTTCTTTTGTAATGCTTTTTTTTCTCTTTTTTTGGCTAGCTCCACTGATATTAGCAAGTTGGCGCATATTTATCAACATTTTTATGGTTTTACACAACACCGTCATTTAGGTTTCAATCAAGATAGTATCAGAACCTTGTTCTCATACTAGCTAAAGTGCTGACACTCAAGTTTCATGAAGTAATCTTTAATCTTATTCCATCCTTGAGCATCATTAAATCGGGTCCAAACTCAAGCCTTTCATCCTAGTTCCTCATGAGAAATATCGACTCATCACAATGACTATGCAACCGTGCAAGTGTAGTGATGGTCATATTCTTTTGAGAATAGAGATTCTACATACAATATAATATGTATATATTTTGAACTAGGTAAGTTTACCTTATTAAGTCTCAAGACTCTAATGAACAAGAATGGTTAAACTCTGAGTTACGTGTCACTCTAAATCAAGTATCTTGAACTACACAAGTCTTATGTGATGTGAAAGTGTCAACGATAAAATCACTTATTAGTTAGTAATTTTTATTTATTTTTTTCAAATAATTTGTAAGTATATACAAAACAATGTGTCAAAATCATGTGTTCCCTTTTTCAAATAATATGTAAAACATTTTTTATAAAATCACGTCACATATGTACAAAGATTTTCAAAATATTTTACAAATGATTTTAAAATCAGTTTCAAATTCCCATACTCTTAGCCCATGATATAATATTAAAACATTTTAAAGTTTGCGCTATGGATAGAAGTATATATGAAATATATACATACATCCCATATATTTAGCTTGTGCTATGCGCTCATTGTATAAAATGAAACGAAGAGCATAACTCGTACTAAGTTTAGAGAAGAAAACTATATGAGAATCAAAACATGCACTACTCCTTATACTTAGGCTTTAAATAGCCTACGTATAGGAAGAAAATACAAAAGAATAGAAGAACATGAAGAATATACAAACAGAATCTTGACCCTCCGCCATACTTAGGCTTGAAATAGCCTAAGTATAAAGAAAGGAAGTAAAGAAGAAGGGACTGAGAGGCGGACTCAGAAAGAACAAAGAGAATTAAGTAGTTAAGAAGAAAGTAAGAACCTAAAGAAGATGGAACCGAGAAACACGAAAAGAACTGAAAAATCAAATGAGGTAAGTTAATGTTAGATGGAAAAGAATGGTTGAATCTTCGGAGTTGTTGAATATGTTCTGAACTGAATATCTTTTGCTGCAGCTTTCATGCAAAGTTGTTTGGAATGACATCATAATCTTCACTCGGTATGATCTGCTCAATTTGGATTAATTGTTCATTGGATTCGGTGAAGTTCTTCAACGGTTGTTCATTAACCAAGAAGAAACGTGCAGTCTACACCACCTTTGGGATCAAATATCTCTATGCTTCCATTGTCGTGCACGTCTTTCACAATATAGGGACCCATCCATTTGGACTTCAATTTACCATGAAAGATTTCAGCTTTGCATTAAACAAACATACCTTCTCTACATGGACAAAGTTCTTGCACATGATGTGTTGATAATGTCATTTCTTTACTTTATCCTTATAAACCACTCTATTGTCGTACGCTTAGTTGTTGTTCTCTACTAGCTCATTCAGGTCTGTGTCTCTACTTTTCTTCCGTTGGTGATTTATCCAGTTGATTTTCTTTATTGCACATTCAGATATATGTGCAATTTCAGCAGGCAAATGGCATGGTTTGCCATAAATCATTCGTAAAGGAGAAGCATCGGGCGGAGTCTTTGTAGGCCATCATGCAGGCCCACAGAACTTGGTCTAAAAATGAAATAAATTCTTCCTATCAAGTCAAACTAGCTTTTGAAGTATGCTCTTTACTTCTATATCAGAAACCTATGCCATGTCGTTAGATTGTGGGTAATAAGGACTAGTAATTTAGTGATAAATTCTTAGTACTTGGCTAAACTTTTCATTTTTATATTCACAAAATGGATACCCCATCAGAAATTATGACCTTTGGAACATTAAACCTTAAAATGATATGATCTTTCACAAAACTTACAAACAATTTTACCGTTTGTGATTTAGGTTGAGATAGCCTCCGCCCACCTTGGTATGTAGTCAACCACTAACAAGATATGCTCATAATCCATAACTGTTGGGAAAGAGACCCATAAAATCAAATACACCATGCATCAAAAATATCGCAAAAAATCATTGGTTGCATGCGCATCTCATCTCCAGATCCAACTGTCCCTCCCATTCTTTGACAAATTGGACACGACCTTATAAAATCATATGTATCTTGAAACAAGGTCAGCCAGTAAAATTCACATTGGAGCACCTTGTGAGTGCTTCTCTTTCCAAAATGGAGTCCTCCTCCTTCTATAATACGATATGATATAGGACACTATGGTATTCCTCCTAAGGGATACATCTTCTTCAGATGCAATTCGATCCTTTGAAGAAAAGGAACGGATCCTCCTAATGACACCTCTTTGAATTCGACTTTAATTGATCAATACTGCTCCTAGTCCAACTGTGGGAACTTTCTTGGAGACAAGATAGCTTACCAGTTGGCATACCATTGAAGAGAGTCAATAACACAAATTGATTCGTCCGGAAAGATTCTCTTACCAGCTCATTCTGAGGGGAATCTTTCAATTCAATCCGGGAAATGTGATCAGTCTCAACATTCTTAACTCCAAGTTTATTCTTAATTTCCAAATCAAACTCATGGAGTAATAAAATACACCTAAGAAGACGTGCCTTTACGTACTTCTTTTCCATTAGATCTCTAATTGTTGTGTGATCTGTAAAAATAGTCAACTTAGATCCCAAAATGTGCGATTTGAACTTCTCTAGAAACACTATAGCAAGAATTTTCTTTTCAAACGTTGTATAATTTTTTTGTGCTTAGTCCAAAATTTGCTTTTGTAGTAAACTGTAAATGGAATCCCATCTCTCCATGTCCTAACATCGCTCCTATAGAAAAATTCGATGCGTCTGTCATGATCTTGAAGGGAAGAGACCAATCTGGATCCTATAACACTGGAGAGTCAATAATCCTTTTTTAAGAGCTCAAAGACCTCTTTACACATGTGATCTACAATGAACTTAGTGTCTTTTCCTAAGAGCTCAGTCAGTGGTTGGAGAAAAATCCTTAATGAATCTTCTATAAAATCCCACATGCCCTAAGAAGGAATGCACTACCTTGATGTTGATCGGTAGCTCGAGTTTCTTTATCACATCCACCTTTGGCGGGATCAAACTCTATTTCCCTTTTAGAAATGACATTCCCTAACACGATACCCTCCTGAACCATAATATGACTTTTCTCCAGGAGAGCACCATATTCACCTCTTTACACTTTTTAAATACTCGATCCCAATGAATCAAACAATCCTCAAATGAATCTCTGTAAACTGAGAAATCATCTAAGAATACTTCCAAGAAATTCCCCACCATCTCGACGAACAATACAATCATGAATCGTTGGAAAGTGCATGGGGCATTGCAGAGCTCGAATGGCATACGCTTGAATGCATATGTATTGAATGAACATGTTAAAATGTTCTTTTCCTGATCTTCATGAGATATTGCTACATGATTGTAGCCAAAGTACTTGTCAATAAAATAGAAAGAACTCTTTCTTTGCTAATATATCCAAAATATGATCAATAAAGGGTAGAGAAAAGTGGTATTTCCTGGTCGTGGCATTCAAACATCTGTAGTCGACACAGATGTACCACAACATGGGTACTTGTGTCATTATCTCTTCTCCTTCCTCATTAGTGACCATATGTATTCCCAACTTCTTTGAGACCGCATGTAACAGGGCCACCCACTTAGAATTAGAGATGGGATAAATGAACATGGCTTCACACTGTTTCTCAATACCTTTCTTAATGACTTCCTTTAGATTAGGATTTAATCTCATCTGAAATTCACAGAAAGGTCTAGCATTGTCATCAAGATAAATATGGTGTGAGCAGAGAGTGGGGTTTTTCCCATCAAGATTCAATACGCTCTAGCATATAACCTTGCGACTCATCTCTAAAACCTAAAGAAATTGAGATTCCCGATATGATGTCAATCATCAACTAATAATCATAGGATATCCCTTTGCTTTTCCCACAAGGAAGGCATACTTGAGTGTAGGAGGTAAATGCTTAAGATATGGTAATGATGTATCATCTAAAAGGTCTGACTCAACCATGTCTGAATCTGGTTCTGCGTTGTATGAAGATGGATCAATCTACAAAGTACTAGCCACCAATTGTGTTGTGTTGCGAGTCGGATTGCCAAAGATCCTCGGCAAATAGGCCAAAGTTGTGTATAACTCATCATCATCATCATACCTTGACTATCAAGTGAAAGAAGGAACCGACAAGTCCAAAGAGACCTTTGTGTCATCAAGGGAGTAGTGGGATGCATCTATCAAGAAGTTAGGCAATACCTAGCGAACTGCTTCGTAAACATTGTCATCTCCAAATGAGAGGGTCTCGCTTAGTACTGATGCGTCTATTTCCATAACCTAACTATGACTATCACTCTGCACTCTGCCTCAAAAGAAGAATAGTCCGTGCTAGTCTCTAAATCAGGTCTCTGCCACTTCGTCTGTTGCATCTCAAGTTCTACTTCTCTGCTTGGAGAGTGAAACTTCATCATTTGATGAATCTCGAATTCATCATGCTAATTTTGGTCAATTAGGCTTTGTTCCCCAAAATTCACATGCATTTAATAATTAATAGAGCATCATTAGCATTCATACATGTGTAAATAATATTTGCATTTCATCATGCATAATTGCATTAAAAAATCCCAAGTGTAAATTAGCCTAAAAAGCAACTAACTTCCCATATTTTTAGTTAATTCATCCTAAATCCGATCGACCCCAAACCACTCTATTGTGTAGATATTACAAACAATAATAAATGTAAAATATAAAAAAAATTCTAACTCAATTAAGTGTCAAATAAACCCAAAGTCCAATTTCACATCTGACAGACTAAAACGTGCATATATCCATCATACAGTGTCCGATTTTGGTCTACTCACTTTTAAAGTACTCTATTTTCAAATACCTCAAAACAAGATCAATTCTAAAATTCGAAGATCATATGTGAAAGTTAGGTTTTGGGCCTCTTTTACGCATTTTAACTTTTTGTTATTTTTGACTTAAGCTTTTATGTACATAATTAACCTTTTTAATTTTATTTCTTATTCATTTGTGTTCTTTGATGAAATTTTTATTAAGCGACATAAAAATCTAAATCTAGATCAAGACTGAAATCAAAGAAACTGACAGTGTCCAAGTGTCCGTTGGGAGTCTGTACAAAAATCTTGTATTTCACACTTCAATTTTATTTTCCTATTTTCTTATTTACTAAAAATCCAAAAAATAGATTAATGTATAATTAATTTTCTTGTATTTTATCGTATTTTTTTTATAGATTTTATCCTCTTTAAAACCACCAAACAAATTACAGAACTCTAAAAAGCTGGTTTTCTATACACATGGGAAATAACAAAAAATACCACTTCACATAGATGACCTCTTTTGCTCCAGGGTCCTTCATGAAAGTTGTAGATCTTGTCGAGCGAACAACTTTCTTGAAGGAAATTTTTCGATCCGAGGTCCTCTTCTATTTCTTTTTCATTTTTTCCTCTTTAATTTTGAAATTTTTTTGGGGGTGACACGTAGCAGCCCTTGGGCGTGCCACGCGCACCCCCCGTTTCACTACCTTCTCTCTCTTCCCCCGGGTCATGTGCCTAGCATGTGACCCCCCTTTCCCCTTCCTCCAGTCGTTCCACGACTCCCCCCCCACACCCCGCCCCCTCTCTCCCGCTACCATTAAGCTCTCCGCCTTACACGGCCGCCGGCCATTACGCGCCTCCCCTCGCCAACTGTTACACCCTCGTCGCGTAACGCACCTCCACGTACCTCCCTATAAATACCCATCATTGCCATCCGCACAACCCATCCGCCCTTCCTCCCCGAGCAACTCAACGACGGTGCAGCGCGATCCAGAGGCTTCTATCCTTTGTTCCTCCAATCAGCGAGCTTCCCTTGGTTCGCCGCCAAGGTTGAAGCGAGAACCAGGAGCGAGCTTCTGCTACTCCATGTCAGGCGAACCCCCCTCTGCTCGTGCTTCACCCCTCCAACAACCACCCTTTGCGCCCCTGCTCTCCACCGTCGACCGCCTAGCATGAACTACATCGCTTTTTCGCCTACACCTCGCCCTTCTTCGGTTTTAATAACCGATGCAGGTACTTGTCGTCACCCTCCGCCCCTTCATACCGCTTCCCTTGGTTCGCTGCCAAGGTTGAAGCGAGAACCAGGAGCGAGCTTCTGCTCCTCCATGTCAGGCGAACCCCCCTCTACTCGTGCTTCACCCCTCCAACAACCACCCTTCGCGCCCCTGCTCCCCACCGTCGACCACCTAGCATGAACTACATCGCTTTTTCACCTACGCTCGCCCTTCTTTGGTTTTAATAACCGATGCAGGTACTTGTCGTCACCCTCCGCCCCTTCATACCGCTCTCTGAGCTCCGCCGCCCTCCAGGCGCTACCCCGTGCGCCTTCTCACCGCTCCAACCGCCCTTGATTGCAGATCCATCGCCCTCATAGGATGACTCCACCGCTCCACCTGAGCTCGATCATGTGTCGGTCGAGCCTGAGCACCTGCTCCCACCTCGTGCAGCCTCCACCATCGTCTCCACATCGAGCACGACCACAACAGGCCTTCATCCCCAGCCGCACCACCGCCTCCAACCGTCGTTGGATCAGGGCATTAGCCCTTGATCCAACGGCCCACGTAACGCCACATCAGCCACCCTAAGCCTCTGCCCTTGACAAGAGGTCCGGGTGAATCGAGGCATCATTTGTGTGCCATGTGGAGGCTCGGACCTTCCGGGCCTTAGCCTCGGTCCAAGCCTCTTTCCCGTCGGTCGAACCTCTGGTTCGGGGATCGAAACCTCAGCCATGTGCCCGAACCACAAGCACGGCCTCACCGAGCCTCTATCCCGCATCCGAGCCTCCAGGTGCCAGTGCGATGCACGTGCGCTGGGGGCAAATTGCAGCAGTACCCCTAGGGGTTCCTGATATTAGACATATACCCTCGCCAAGGGTAAATTATAGAAAGTTCCCTTCAACTTCTCAAAATTGTAGATAAGCCCCTCTAGGGACCTTACTGAAAGAAAAACTTTATTTTATTTATAATTTGGTCCCTGTAAATTCATCTTATCATATTTTTTGCATCCGAACTCCAATTTTAGCGCATAATATGTCATTTTGAAGCTATTTTCATGCTCTTTCATATTACATCTCTTGTGAACAGATTCGAGGCTATTTATTAGGGATTATTATTTGAGGAGCATTATGAGTTGCGCAGGCTGAAAATTGACATATGAGTGCTACTTTATTGATAAAAGTTGATCTAACTCGCAGGAACCCATTTTCGAAAATCTTGTTTGATTAAGGCTCTCTTGATTATTGATCTTCTTAATTAATGAATCGATCTTTGCATGGGCATACATGAGGAAGTGAAATTAATCTAATTCCTTGATACTTTATTTGAGGAGTTGTTAAGTTGATTAATCCGCTAGTGCTTGAACATTATTTTCAAAGAATTCTATCTATTGTTTGAAGTCGTGATTCACCTGATATTTGACATAAGTCTGTTATTTTTGAGGTGTGACTTACAGGGAAATAAAGGGGCAGAGTATCTTGAGAAATCCTCGTAGGATGAAACTTTGATACGTCGATCTATTTGACCTGCATCTGAAATATTGATTGTTACATATTTTTGGAATCAATCTCTTTCGATCTGTGATGATTTTTAAGGATTAAGCGATCAAATTCTTTGAGGATTGAATCTTATAAAATCACAGATCCTGTGCTGAATTGTTTTCTCTGTTTATCTTCTTTGCATCGCATCTTCATCATTACATTGTATTATATTTTCCCAATACAGGAATTAACCAAACATTAAGTGATTATTTAATTTAATTTAAAATCATGCAACTAAATATCATCGTTCCATGTGTTCGACCTTGGTAGACTTGCCAAGTAAAAATACTCCACAACATTCAAAGATTTTGGTTTTTGATCGATCGATTTTCGCCTCATATACTACAATTCCTAATTATTAAAGAGGCGGATTTCGCGTTCATCAAATGGCGTCGTTGCCGGGGAACGGCGAATTTTTTGGGTTTTAAATCATTTGTAATTAATTTTTATGAAATTAATTTTTGTGTCATTTTTTTCCTTTTGCATTTTATTTTGCATTTCTCTCTTACTTCTGATACTAACCGCAATTTCTCTCTTCGCAGACTACTGGGAGCAAAACTTTAGGATCTAAATCAAGGATCTGCAAGGACGGAGATTGAATTTTAATTTTTGTGAGAGAGAGCTTAGTCTTGATTTAATTTTCTACATTATTATAGGATCCATCTCTCTTTGTACCCTGTTAATTGGTAATATTCAGGACTGGACTCTCTATGGTGTCGCGTAGAATTTAGGAGCACGTATGCTAGCTTAGATTTTTATCCTTGATTGTGTTCGTAATTTTTAGGTCACACTTCTGCACTAACTATATGCACTGGTAGATCGTTCAACTTAGACAACATTTTAAATCAATTCCTTCCCGCTAATAGAACTATCTGCTTATGGTGATTTCATATATGCATATTATTTAGTGTAAATTTTAAAATTTCTTATACTACATCCTGCATGAAGAACGCGAGGAGTCACTGTAAGTCTTCTTCTTAATCATGCATCATTGATTTATGTTTGCATTACCTTTTTCGATTCTCACTCCTCAAGTTTTACAACTTAGGAATTAAAGGAATTGGAACTGCTCATTAGGCGTGGATTTATGTGCTCAGATAAACTTCAGTGATAACCTTAATCTAAAACTACGACTACTAATAAAAGTGACTGTAAATATAAATTTAACCCTTGTGTCTGGTGGAGAGAAACCCACTCATTGTTTGTAAGGACAAGATCGCACACTTAGGATAGAGCCAAAAAAATTAAAAAAAATTCATTCAGACTACTGATTTTAAAAATAATTAGCTACTTTTCAGTGAGGGTCTCAGGTAGCAATTTTACGGTCCGACTTCCCTTAGCAGAGTGGGTGGTTTAGAGGACACTGCGGAAGGCTCCATCCTCAAGTAACACGGGAAGCCGTTTAAATGGTTCGTACTTACACCTATACTGTCTGAAAGTAGGCGCAACTAGTTGTATGAACTCGAGACAGTCTTTGTGAAATATTTTGGCACCTAATAGCTACGCTTAATTTTCAAGATTGTTTTTTTCATTAAATTAAAATTGAAAAGATAAGCGGTCGAATCCTAACGTACCTTCACCAGTGTTGTCCAGATAGCCATACTTTGGCATATGCATCATCTGCCTCCCACGAGCCATTAACTCCAGTCTTCTCAGCAGGCTCTTCTTCAATAAGAATGTGTTTCTTACCGGTTGACTTCATCATACTCATGAACTGCATAGCCCACAGTTCATAGTTCAAACCATCCATCTTCACAATCGGCGGTGGACCTCGGAAGGCGCCTATAGATGGAATATCTGCCTTGCTTTCTGACATACTGATAATAGAAGACTGGAGTGGTAGACTGAAGATATGATCGTCTACACGGACATAAACGGGTTTAGTTGCATGTGTAGACTTCAAGCAACCAAACCCATTCCTTTGGAGGCGCGCGCGCTTGACTTAGGGTTCTGCGCGCACGCTTGACTTAGAGTTCTGCGCGCACGAGAATCAAGTCTTTTAGACGATCAAACGCACGAGAAACCCACGAAGATCACGCACGTGTGGTAACGCACAGGAGCACGCTTAAAATCCTAAAATCCATAGATAATGGTTGCAGGGCAGGTTGATAAATTCAGGCCTAGGATGATAAGGTTCCAGTTGAGTATATTGAAGGCATTCTTGAGGTTCATTTTTATAATATGGTGTCTTCATTTTTGTATGTCTCCAACTCGTAAGAACTTTTGAAGTAACAAAAAAAGCAATTAAATGCTCCCCTATCCTTAAGGAAGGTACATTTTATGTTGGCTAAGATGTGAGATATTATACTCATTGGAAATTTATCAAGCTAGTAGAGGGGTAATTTTTCGATGTCACCAGAGTCACCTTTTTTAATATCAAGGCATAAGTAATTGAAGTATTAATAAATCATGTTTACTAGGTGTCAAAATATCTTCAAACAGTTGGGAAATCATGTTCATGAAGTCATGTTATAATGCTCCACACTAGATATATAGGCCTCAGTCAGCTTCTACTCTGTCTATTGAACGAGCCCAGATATATAGGACACGATTCTAGGGGCCAAAAAATAGCGAGGATTTGGATAATGGTACTACACCGGTTGAACTTTCTCATGAGTTCGTGGGACAGGAGAATATTGTCAACAATGCCACACCCCTTAAGAAAGGCGGTCTGATTGAGGCTGGCTATCTTAGGGGGAATCGAAGCAATTGGCGACTATCTTCACACTAATCTTTTGTAGGAAGTTAGAGCTGGGCCCTTGGAGTACTCCTCTAGCCAATGGGACCTTCTTTCCACGGATCCGCTAGTGAATCTCCTTTGAGCCACCTTTGCTAGCACCTCAGGCACTCAAAGACATCTCTCGTAGACCCGTGTGCCTACACCCAGAAAGAGCTCAAAAGCCAGCTTTTCCTCCCCACTTCTATTGCCCGTACGATCCCTATGTTATTAAGGACGAAGCCAACAACTATAGATAGAGCGCATATTCTTTATAAATTCTGGAATACACCCATCAGGTTTAGGTGCTTTTAGCGATTTAAGCTGGTTTGAGCATAATGTGAAGGAGATGCATTGGTTTGGCTCGTATTATAGTTTTGTAGTAGTCTATCACTATTTTGGATATGCTATGTATATCTATGTGAATACACCTAGATCATGTCTTAGAGCATAGATTTGTTTTTTTACTTCTTGAAGAGTCACGAATCGAGGTTCTATCGTTCGGTCTTGGAGGGTCTGCGGTGCCCGACAAGTCAGATATGGTAATCGTTGTATCGTCGCTTCTCTCGTCTTTCAGAACTCAACTCAAACGAATCGATCAACAATTACTCACAACAATGATTAAGCAATAAATATAGATGAGTCAAAATTTATTATAGCCTACAAAGAATGCGTATAATATGTAAGAAATAGGGTCAGACCACAACGGAGCACACAGATAGAGAAATAAAATTGAGTAGACAACTTAGAATTTATTATTTATTTTTTTTCTTTTTAATTATTTTGTGGGTTTTTAATTTCTATTTTATGTTTTTAATTTATTTCGAATTTAAAAATTTTTTAATTTAAATATATATATATATTTCCTAATATATATAAGGAAAAAGATAGAAGAGTTGTTTTTGGAATTTTCAAATATACCCAATAAACTCAAAAATTAAAAAATAAAATATTTGAGTTTTATAAATTCTCTCTATTTTTGATCATTTTTGGGTAACTTTTGAGATTTTTAATAATTTTTAGATAAAGAAGTACACAAAATAAACAAAATAGTAAATCAAGGAACTTGAAAGGAGTTAATAAATATCTATCAAATCAGATTGAGCCCAACTTTAATTTTACTGAATACTAGATATTCTGAAGAAAATTCAGAAATTTAGAAAATATTTTTGTATTTTTTCTATGAATCTTCATAATTTTTATAAGGATTTCTATGTTTTTCAATTTTTAGGAGTTTTTGATGAAATTTTGTAAAAATGCTTGGTCAGAGAATTAAATATATGCAACTTAAAAAATAGGATTTTTATGGAATTTTCAAGACATTTTATAAAATTTTTTATGTATTTTTAAATGTAAAACAGGAGAAAATGCATTGTTTTTGTATTTTTATCAATGGTAAAATAATGTTAATCCCCTTAAGAAATATGTATTGTATTTTTCTCTCATGCCTTAAGATAACTTTCCTATAATTTTTAGATGTAAAATGTTATTTTTATAACTAAAGTACAAGTACAAAATTAAGTATGCAATACAAGAACCTATATGTAATTTCCTTAAAGTTTCAGAGTATTTAATATCATATCAAACAAGTCTAGGGGCATACATGCAATATTTCCACAAATTAAAATATTATCCATACTGGTAGGGTATAAATGTAATATTATAGAATGATAGGGCATGATATGCAAATTTACCAGAAAATATTACACGAATATTCAAAATTTTAGGACCAAAGATAAATACATAAACCCACAAGGGTGTCCACATAAAATACCCAACCCCATACACGTACAAGCGTGTGAAGTGACGTAGATTGGACTTAAATGGAATTACGAGAAAGCTCAGGGTCCTTAGAGTAAATATTACAAAATATTTAAGCTATATATGAAAGGTTAATGTTAATAAATAAATACAAAGTACAGAGGGGATTTTGTGCAAATTACCCCTAACCTTGCCTGATCCTACCTCGCAGATGGATTCACTTGGACGCATGGCGCACTATGAACGACGAATACCCATTCACAGATGAAGGGGTCGGATTAGATCGAGGGCATGATCTGATGGATTACGATGGGGAAGATCCAACTGTTGCCTTTAATCTTGGAAAGGGCTCCTGATAGGAAGGCTGGGACGGAGGCTGGAAGAACAGGGAAGGACATATGGGCAGCCGCTCCTTCGATAGTCAAAATCTTAAGCCTTCGAATATCTTTCTTCACTGTTGAGGTGCTCAATGTCTTCCTCGATGTGCTACACAACTAATGGTGCTTTCTAGAAGGTCCATAACCCATCGATGGGTTCTTGGGGGCCCGAGTTAGTTTAGGCACTTGGGGACCTCCTACTGAGTCGATTTGGCCTCTAGATGAGACGTTTGATGCTTTAACTTGCACAGGAAGCTCAAGGGGGCAAGAATGATCGGTCCTGATCCTTTATTTGGTGGAAATGATCGGATATGGAGTGTAGAAGAGGTGCTCCAATGAATGGCAGAGAAGATCACCGAATCCCTGATCTGTGCAAGATCTGGGGTGGCTGGTGGGTTCAAGTGACAGAGGGTGATGAGGCGGAGCTGCGGAGGTGATCAGGGTGGTGGATAACGAGTAGAAATGAGTGGGAAATTGCTGGAGTTCAGAACTCTTGCGTATATTTAAATCCCAATTTACACTACTCTACTAAACAAAACTTTAGACTGAGATCGAAATTGAAATGTAGGAAAAAATACTACCTAAAATGCGAGAAAGTAGTAGTTCAGATATGTAAACTAGGAAGTAGAAAAGCTTCACCTAAGCAAGTCCAACGAGGCTTGGATCACGTTCCATCGCCTCCTTCTTCACGCCTAATTCCTTGGAGATGCACCTTATGTCACTATGAAGAGAAAAGGAGATGAAGATGGGTTAAAACAGATCAAATTCAAATGGAGATCGAAGGCGAGACTAAATAGGGAGGCAATTTTGGCTTGGATTTGTCTTAGCATCGAAGCATCTTTGACCAAGAAATCACCTCAGCGTGAAAGTCCAAGATTTAAGGGGCAGATCTTGTGAAGAACTTGATCTCAAAAAGTGAAGGAATCGGGCATGGCAAAATGGAGAAGAGAGGTCAACAATGGGTACGGTGACCGGTAGGTCAACTAAAGCTCGTGCCTTATTGGCACACACCAGACACTAGAAGACAAAATAGAAATAAAATGTAAATAAATTTTAAATAAAATATCATACATATTATTATTATTTTCTTAAAACATGAAAGTTGTTTCTTATTATATGTAGTATTTTTAGGTGGTTTTTATTTAATTTTATCAACCTATCTTTTAGGTATTAATTTTTACAGATATAATTATGCGTATAAATATCTATACTTTGTGTATTTTATTTTTATTTTTTATTTACGATTTTATTTACACAATTTATATATTACAATATATCTAAATATATATTTACATATGTTTATTTCATTTTTCTGACTTTATTTGTGTACTTAAACAAATATGGGTATGTATAATATACGTAAAGTATACCCATGTATTTTGCAGTATTATTTATTTTAATGAATTTTCAATACTTTTATTTTATATGTATTAATTAATTGTATTTCAGTTAATATTTTAGAAGTATAAAAATATAAGAAAGCTAAAAATACAAAGAATGAATAAAATGAATATAATGTACATATATGTAATACAATGGCGGCCAAAAAGCCAACTTTTGCTTCTTAACTCCAATTTTAATGGAATCACCTTACATAAATAGATATTTTAAATTAGTGTATAATAAAGGTGAGTTTAGTAAATTTTGAGTTCATATGGAGAAATATAAGATCTGTGAAGTTTTGTTTGTGCCTTTTTTATCTAGGTGTCCCATTCACACTGTACCTTATTCTCATGTGCAATTATTTTAGTATTTTTCTACGTATTTTTATGTACAGGTTTTGTGTTGAAAGTATTTTTATTTGAGGTGTGTAAGAGTGTGTATAAATTAGTGTAAGTTTCAGGCTATGTGCAATATACAGTTCACCTAGGGTTTCTAGGTGATATTGTTATTTTGTTTGTATTTGTTTGCCCTTCTATCCCCTACTTCATTCCTTGTCGATCAAGTAAATATTGACTTAGTCTCAGGGTTTAGGACCAGTCAGTATTTGCAATACTTCCTTTGTTTTTCTTTTCATTTCTTCATTCATTTATTTTTATTTAAAGACAAGTATTTAAGCACTATTTACAGGTAGCTGTCAGATTGTTAATTTCTACAAGTTAGCTATTTTATATGCATTTATCTAAGGTTTAAAGATAAAATAAACGAATAAAGGTGAATGAATGGGTATTCATCACCCCATATACTTAGCTTTGCTAGTCCCTAGCAAACACTTATTAGGATAATAAGTGATGCAAAAATAAAATAAAGAAGGTAGAATGATGATGATTTTAAACTTGTCCTCACAGAATCACAATTTGGAACTCAGTTAAGACCTTTGGATTAATGATGCATTTGGAACTATATTAAGGTCAGGACTTGTGAATCAATAATATTTAGGTTCTATGCTCCTTTATCCATTTCATTCACAGCTTGGTGAGAACCATCCTTAAGACGTATACTCTTGTGATGAATCCACGATTCATCGCCTTTATTCTTTTATTTTAGCTTCATTTCCGTAGTCAAATACCTGTAAATAACCCTTAATTGTATAAAATTACAATTTTGCATGCATTTGTTAAATATGCATTTTTAACACTTTATATATACTAAATAAAAGAATAAAGATGAGAAGAAAAAGAAAAGAAAAAGAAAGGAGGTATTTATGCAATAAATGCAGACTGACCCGAACCCCGAGAGAAGGTCAAGATTTGACCTGATCGACCACGAATAAAGTAGGGGGAGATAAGGTCTTCTGTCCAAAGTCCAAAATTATCTTGTAAATATTTTTCATGTATATTTGTACAAAACTTACCATATTTTATTTGTACATAATTTGACCTCAAACTAATTATTTTTGTAAACAAAAGTTGTAAAAAAAATATGTTGTAAATAATAAAAATAAGTGTAAAATAAAATAATGTACATATTGCAAATAATTACAATAAGAAAAAGCCGCAAAATAATGATTGAAATACCAATTCCGACTCCATACGAGCTCAAATTGAATCAAAATCACCTCCATTATACTCTAAATTAAATTATCTCTCAAATGTCTGTGGTTTCATAATTTTTTGAGTTACAATTAAAAAGTCAGTTTTCTGGAGTGTTTTGTGCAGTTTCACCATTATTCGTTGTACATATTTTCATATTTATTTTCATAATGTATATAATTGTAAATATTGTTTTTCATTAAAAATAAAATAAAAAAATCTTTTATAAAAATTATTTCCTTATTTGTAATATGCATATTGTATTATATGTAAATAAAATGGGTATATAATTAACTTCCTTTTATAAAATTCACCAAAAAATTTAATTATCTAACTTTAATTAATTAATTTAATTTAATTACGAATTTTATATTTATATTTAATTATTTAATTCTTTATTTGATTTGATAACTTACCTTTTATGTAAATATTTGATTTTATGCCTTAAATAGCCACCATTAAGGTGGATAATTAATTTTTGTAAATTAATTAATTATTTTATTTTAATTAAATCAGAATTTCATTTTTAATTAATTAATAATTTATTTAATTTATTTATTTAAATAACCACTAATTACTTTCTTATTTGTAAATACCTTCCTTTTTTATTTTTCTTTTCTTTTTAATGGGATCCTCCTCCTTTCATTCTTTGATCAATCTTTGGTGGAGAGGAGCCCGATCTCCGAGAGCGATCTTGTCGAAGAAGGGTGCCTAGCTTCCGAGCCGTCCGATGATGGCGCGTCGGCCCTCGTCGAGGCCATCATGGTATTTCCGAACCCCGAGGTGAGATCCAATTTATTTCCCATCTTTTTCCTAGGTAAATCGTAGATTAGATTTTTACTTCCATTTTATTAGTCTTTAGATTTTAAAAATCCCAAAATTTTCACCACACATTTTTCGTCCGACACAGATTTTTCATCTCATCTCGCGATCTCCACATTTCTTTTTCTACCTCACACAATCTTCCACCTCTGATCACGCACAGTGACCAGAGCTAAGGATCTTTCTTTCATCTCATCGAGATCCACCCATTCACACATCCCATTTTTGTCTATAAATAAAAAATAAAAAGATATAATTATTTTTCATGTTTATCTCTCATTTGTTTTTACAGGAAAAATAAAAAAATATTTGTTTTTCTTCTCTCTAATATTCGTTTTGCAGGTAAAAATAAAAAAAAACTATTATTTATCACTGTTTACATTTCCTGTTAAAAAACAAAAAATATACATTTTTTCTAACATTTTCTGCAGGTTAAAAACAACAAAAATAAAAAAAAATATAAAAAATATAAAAAAATAAAACATATCGCCTGCGCCATCGTTCCCCAGACCGCACGCGGCCGCACCTCCGCTCCAATGCTTGGAGCCGGCGCCGACTCCGTCCAGCCGCGCCCGCGCTCAGGCTGATCGCGGGCCTGCACCTCCTCCTTCAATCCAGCCCCGCGCGGGCTCCTCGCCAGCGCACCACCCCGTGCACTAGCGGCTCCAACCCCCTTCAACCGAACCGCGCGCCCTACCGCCACGGCTCCCGCGTGTGGCCCTCCACCCACCCAACGCGGCGGCCCTCTACGGCTCCTCCCCGCGTTCACCTCCGTGACCTCCTGCCACTGGGCGCGACCCTCGAGGGTCCCCGCTCCTCCGTGCGCGCCAGCCGCCGCGCGAGAGGCCGCCATCTCCTCCAACGCGCGGCCCGCGCGCGGATCTCCACCTGAATGCCGCCACGCCGCGTGCGGCACCCCCTCTGCCGACCCTTCTCAGTGGCGGTGGCGGTGCCCTTGGCCCCTTGCTCAAGAAGAAACGAAGGCCAAAGAGAAATCCTAGGGTTTATTAAAATATTTGGCGAAATTACAAACAAGCCCCTCAAAGTTGTTGAAATTACAAAGACGTCCCTGCTCTCCAAAAGAAAAATCATGTGGCGTGCAAATGTGTTGTTTGAGTAATTTACAACATCTTCGTTGCTGTTTGTTTTCATTCTATTCTCTGCAAACTTTTGAATAATTGCAATCTGGTCCCTACTTTTCAGATATAAACTTTGCATGCTCTCTCTGATAAAATAAATATTTTTATTGCTCGAAAAATAAAAAAAATGGTGTATGCTCCTGCTATAGTTCTTGTCATTGTATAATTTTTTCATGATTTTTTTTGAAGTTTGTTATATTTAAAAAATCAAAAACAGTAACTTTTTGCCTGCCCGAAATTGAAAAATTCATAAAAATTCTAAAAATTGCCTAAAAATTTCAAAAATATTAATGAAGGCGTGTTTTGGTGTGATCTAGTTTCTGACCAATTTTTGCTCATTGGAATGGAACCGTTGCTGGGGAGCACGACTTTGTAGTCATTTTTCTACTTTGTCTCTCTATATCATAATTATTTTCTGATCTTCTCTCTTTGATTTTTTGTATGAGGAACTGCTTGCAGGATGACGTGGAGTTTACTTTTGAGGACCCGCACAGGAAGAAGAGCAGGAAGGAGAAGAAGAATTTTAATTTTTTTGAGAGAGAACAATTATTCTTGTAATAACTTAGGACTTTAGAACTGTAGACTTGGACTTTTATTCGGGGTCTGTTCATCAAGTGCCGGTGCACTTGGGGGACCTCACCGTGGTTTTTCGTGTTTTTGATTTCACCGCCATAACTTCCTATTTGATTCTCGCTGATTTAGCCCCTAGACGTAGGAATTTTGATCGATTGTGACGTAATATTCTAAGGCCCAACACCTAATTGCTTATCTGTTCCCATAGAACGTTATGGACCTTGCTAAAAAAAATAAAGTTCTTCACGATCAATAGAAGTTGGTCGTATAAGGCCGATTTCCATGTGCATCATATAGCTAGCTAGTTTACTTTCAGTATTTAATTTTATGCACGAATCATAGTGCATGTAGAGTGCTGGAGCAAGGTACACATTTCTATCCCTGCATGCATCATTATGTTGGCCGTGCATTGGCTTTTTCGACTTCCTCTCCTGTTTTTGGACGTAAATCAATCAAAGAGGAAATCAGAAAGCTCGGTAGGTGATATCTTTGAAAAAATTCAAAAAAAAAATAGAAAATCAAAAATTAAAAAGAAAAATGGGACCGCTAATTGAACTTGACCTCTAAAATTAAATGTGTCCAATTCCTCATTGTATTGGGAGAGAAACCCCTCATTGTTTATGCTTTTAATTGCTCGCGCACACACTAAGGAATAGTGTCCAAATTCCTATTAAAGACTCCTAAGTGTTTGTACAACTTTTGTCTGATCACCATAACTCTAAAATTGAAAAGATAAAAGACCAGATCTCACGGTCGTCACATTGCGTAGAGTTGGTGAATTGGGGGTTTGCTTTGTGTCTGAATGTCTTTAGCGTGAGTCGGTTACGTTCATCCTCTCTAAATCATTAGCAGTCATCTTCTATCTCTCTTACCTTATATCTCTCTCTATCTCTTTCACTCTACCCCACCCTCCCTCACTTCATTTCTCTCTCTTCATGATGGGTCACATTCCAGTCTAGCCGAATTCTGTGGCTTCTTATCTTCATGCCCATCATTCACGCCCACTCTCTTGGGAGGTCGGAACCCCGTCCAATTTCCCATCTTCTCCCTACCCACCTTCTTTCTCGGGACATGCTGTGAGTGACACTCGAAGAGCATTTAATAATACATTTATAAAGTCCAGGGGTATACATGTTATATTCACACAATTAAGTACAATATCCTCCTAAGAGTATAAATGCACATAAAATCAACAACAGGTCCAAGCATTCAATTTATCCAAAAATTTTTATATTGATATTTTTAGTTTAAGGATCAAACAATAAACCACAACTCAAAGGCAGTCCATGCGAATTGCCCACCAACTCAGGTGCACAGACACATGAGCTGACCAGGCATTAGACTAAAGTGCAATAAGAGGAATGCTTGAGGTTACTAAAATATTACAACTATAGAGTACTGTTTAAATACTAAAAAGAAATACAAAAAGGGGAGGCATGTCGGTAAAATATACCCTTCCTTGCGCACTGATGGACCGTGATGGCACACTCACTTAACCATGTAGATGCTCCAGATGAGCCGATGATGCTTCACGGATGCAGGGTGGAGATCAGATCTCGCCGCCCAATCTGATGGTTGTGAGGTACTTGATCCAATGGTGACTGGAAGATGGAGCAGGATCTTGATCCAATAGTGATGTAATGGTCTTGAAGAACATGGACAAACACCCCAGCTA